>ML211007.1:0-119984 GCA_004369055.1 Polyporus arcularius HHB13444 | reverse complement strand
ATAGGATGCAAGGTCCGGAACCATTGCTTTGAGCCGCATCCGAGCATAAGAAAGTAAGTACATGATCCAATTCGTATGAACCTTGGGCAATGCACTTACCGTCCTTCCGGATCTCTGCTTTGGAGCGGGCTTCTCCGAGCCCCTCGGTTTGTATCCTGATAGCCTCAGTGCCGTGCTTGAGCTCAACATACTTGTCCAGACACCCAGAGCACCATGCACAGTAATGTGACTTATTAGACAGATACTTTACAGGTTTCCCTTCCTCGTCAAGTCGCCTCTCGAAGATGCGCCAAATGTCGCTTTGTGGGGCCATCCTAGGTGAGTCCGGGCAGGGGGGAGAATGAACACAGTGTTGCCCATATTCAATTGGCAGAAGTATGTTACATGCTCGCTAGGCAAGGAGCGTCGCATCCCTACAGTTGCTGCCCGACGGTGGACGCACTAGCTAATAAGCTAAGCCTCCCGATTGCGCGCTTGCATACCCACGTGCTCTCTGACCGGTCCGTTGACCGGTCACTGACCCGTCGGGAAAAGGTCGGTCATAGACTGGTCATATTTTCTGACCGCTTGACCTGAACTCGGACAACACTGACGCCATTGACCTTTGACTTGACGCTCCCTCTGACCGGTCAGTGACCCCGTCAATGACAACACTGCACAGGCTGTGTATGCGATTTGTCCTCTGATCAGTCAGTGATCACGCCTATTGTTGTCTGGCGGCTATCCGCACTCCCGTTTGCCCGGCCAATCTCGAGACTGCACCTCAATCCTGCTGCGCTGAGTAGACTACAGGCAAGTGGTTCGGTTCTTGTGTAACGCACGGTACTGAGCCTTCTGCAGAATGTGGCTATTGAGCACTGACCGCGCCGAACTTCAGTACTTCAACTCGCCAGAAAGCGTCCCTGGCGGGTATGCGATCCTCTCGCATGTTTGGGACACCGAGGAGCAGTCCTTCCAGCAGACTCAGGCATACAAGACTCAGTGCCTGTCCAGCGGCGAGAACCCCCGCGATCTCTCGACGGAGAAGGTCAAACAGTCTTGCATCCTCGCCCAAGAGCACGGCTACCACTGGATATGGAACGACACATGTTGCATCGACAAGACGAGCAGCGCCGAGCTGTCAGAGGCCATCAACTCGATGTTCCGTTACTACTCCCTCGCGGACGTGTGCTACGCGTTCCTGAGAGACGTCCCGTCCAAGGGCCCCCTCGTGGATGAAGACGATGTCGAGAGGAGCTTTGGCTACAGCGTATGGCACGAGCGTGGTTGGACGCTTCAGGAGCTCATCGCGCCACCTTACGTGCTCTTCTTGAACCGGGACTGGGACATCATAGCCTCTAAAACCGACCACGCAAACATGCTGGAGGAGATCACAAAGATCCCAGCGGCAGTGCTGCGGCACGAATACGGACTAGAGGATGTCAGCGTTGCGGCACGCATGTCTTGGGCGGCGAAGCGGAAGACTACGCGACCGGAGGATGAAGCGTATTGCCTGCTCGGTATATTCTCCATCAACATGCCGACTCTATACGGCGAAGGCAGGCGCGCCTTCCAGCGACTGCAGGAGGAAATCATGAAGAACTACCCAGATACGACACTCTTCGCATGGGGCACTCCCTGGGAATACTCGACCGAAGCTGCATGGATCGCCGGGCATCTGGCGAGCAGTCATCTCCTTACCGACCATTCCTACCTCCTTGCCCCTGCTCCTTCAGCCTTTGGCAGTTCCGGTGACCTTGTTCATTGGATGCCTACCGTAGACGGGGAGAAACAGAAATCTCGTTCGTCCTCCAGCCTGGTCAGTCATCCCTACTCCCCTCACTGATCAGTCTTAGCATCTAACTCTGTGTCTCTCAGTCCCTGGTGAGCCTATCGAGATCACCCAGTAGGGTCCACGTCGGCATTCCAACTTTCTCCATTACTCCCCACGGTATACGAGCACGGCTTCCTGTCGTAGAGCGGCTCGGATACACCGTCGGTGTCTTCTCGTGGTTCATGGGCAAGACACAGTTCGGGTTGTTGCTCGTACCATCTCCAGATTCGTTTGACCCTCGAGTCCCCCGCTACAACATCGGCGTCATGAACACCGAGGGACACCACCGTCTCATCTCCCTAGGGGAGAAGAACGACGCTTTCGAGCTATTCGGCAAGGCCGCCACAGCGCAGTGGAAGGAGATCTACCTTGCTCATCGTGCTCAGCCAGGGATGGAGCCTGAGGTCGTCACCCGATCTGCACGTATCCTCATGAGCTTCAGCATGTACTCACCTTTCCGCTTCTCCCAATCGAACTTGGCCGAGTTCATCACGCAGCACGGAAGTCTCAGAGCTGTCTGCACGGCCAATCCCGTTGGATGGACTGGCGAGAAACCCATGGAGATCCCGTTCACTATCAGGGGTGGTGGGAGACCGCGACCCGCTTTCAGGTTGCGTCTCGGTCTGTGTCCGAATCATCTGGACGACTTCCGGACGACTGGACGACATTGGGCAAAGCTCGACCTTCCCGGAGCCGAAGCACCGACCGATATCGGCATGCACAATTGCGCCGCCGACCATGTCCATACATGGCCTAATATGACCACCACAATCCACGTTCCCGACCAGGCCGACGTCCTCATATACAGGCGTGCAAGGACAGCGGTGGACGGTATCACCCTGACGGTGTCCCCCTACGCTGTCAAGCCCGAGGACACTTTTGTCATCAGGCTCTTCTGGCGACGACCCCCACGAGGCGGAGAAACAACGGAGACGTGACCACGTAAGTGGATTGTATTCATCGCTGTAACAGAATACTGAACGAGCTAGATTACGCGAGAAGCCATTGCGCATGGCTCTGAGAATGGGCAACTAGGGAAACGTGACACGTCCATCATCGAAGTGCCGCACGTAAGGGCTATGGGAACATCAGCACAAGTACGACGGAGTGATAGGGATGGTATCTACTACCTGTAACGCAACAGTACGGGGATCGATGTTGCGGGACCAATTGAACGCATTCGCGATGGCAGAGATACCGCTATGACCGTCGTTTGTGTCGGTGACTTTGACTACGTTAGCTTCACTGTCCGCCGTGGACATGAGCAGCGCCCTTCCGGTATCTTGGGTTGGCATCATGGCTGGCTGGAGTTCGAGTGGGTATTGGATCGACTATGCGAGACGTTCGGGCTTTGGCGTGGCTCACCTGGACATCTTCAGACTTGGAGGCGGTGGCGGGTATCGCACGCAAGCATCCAGCTTGTCGGCAACCTGCCTCGTCCCGGACCTATTTCGCGATTAACTTCCAGCCCATGTCCGCCGCCGAGCTCCTACGCACCATGCCTCGAGTCGAAACCACAGGTGCCGTGTATGCCACTTGAGACATCAAGTTGCCAAAGGGTCGAGTGAGCGTCGAGTGGACGACTCAGTGCAGCTACGCACCTCCCACGAACATCGCTGATATGAAGAAAGCCCGAGTAAGGATCATCTTGACCATGGCGAAAATGGGGAATGAGTGTGTTGAGGTGGAACGAACAGTGGATGCGCAGGCCACGTTGATGACGGTAGATACAGTGAAACGATGCCTTCTCTTGAGGTCGGGAGCCCCATCGTCACTTCAAATACGCACGTATCGCCGTCAGGCTTTCCGCCCAATACGTGCTCAAGCTTGAGGACCAAAATGGCTAGGAAAACACAGACCGAGAGCTGGACGCTCGTAGGCCACTTCCTGATGGCAACCCGTACACATTAGCATGGGAACTGGAGGTGGCGAACTCACGAAGGCACTATTGAATGGGTGATTGCGGCTCTGCACAACCTGACGCGACCGATTGCGAGAGAAATACCGCGGTGGTGGTAATGCGAAGAAGAACACTTGGGCTGGTGCAACAGAAGTCATGAGGTGGAGAGTGCTGGATGGCTCCGTGTCTCCTTCGGGCGAGGAGCTTGTGGCGAGAAGTCGTGTGCTGGAGTAGTCAAATCTACTCACGTCAGCGCGTGGAACGCTATTACAGCATCGATTCAGCACACACTAGTCTTGAATTGGCAGGCCTTGTAGTTTGTTCTCAACGTATCCGAGGCTCGCGAGCGTGGTTCGCCGTCGCAGAGAGACCCGCGTCATGGGTGAGCTTACTGGACTTCATGGTGCGACCGCCTCTGAGAAGTATGCGGTCAACGCGCCGATGAAGGGCTGGCCACGAGGTGGCGATGATCTC
Source organism: Polyporus arcularius HHB13444 (assembly GCA_004369055.1). Lineage (NCBI taxonomy): Eukaryota > Fungi > Basidiomycota > Agaricomycetes > Polyporales > Polyporaceae > Polyporus > Polyporus arcularius. The sequence goes on along the minus strand of ML211007.1, from coordinate 115,797 downwards.
GACAGCAGTCCTTCGGATGCAGAGCTTTCTGCGAACCACTTGAATGGCGATAGCTGTCGTGAAGTCTTCCCTGTGCGCTGCATGTGCTGAAATGGTCAAGTTAGGCTGAGTCCAAAGTTGTTAAAAGGGCGCTTGGGGCGGTGCCAACGAAGGACCTGAAAGATAGATACGAGGGTGCGCCCCATAAGTATTGAGAGTTCCGCTTGAGCTCACTTACCAGCGGCTATGTAAGTAGATTCTCGGGGACGAGTTCCATCTACTCACCAGCGCGGTGTGAACTCGATCACGGGTATCGACGCTGAGCGAGGTATGTATTCAGTAGCGAATTTGTGATGGAAAACGACAGGACGCGAGCCAATTATCGCTATGTAGCAGCGGGGTCCGCCAAGCAAACCCTGCTGTGAGAACGCCCGTACTGGACACTTCCCAAATACCAGATGTTGAGGAGAATGATATCGCTTGCTGACTGAAATGATTGAGCATTGACCGAACGGTATCACACAAGCTACACTGTCCCTCCACAGAGCCTCACCTAGCATGTATGTCAGAACAGTTCGGAAACAAGCGGCCTGTTACATACCGGGACGTACTCTCGGGCTCAAGAGAAGAAAGCGCGTCGTGCGGCAGTGAATGTGAAAGCCGAGCTTGAGTCCTACAAGCACGACCTGTCAGCAGAGATTCGGAACCACGGAGTATACACTCACCTCGCTTGACATCGTGTAGTCACAGCATGCGCCATTCCCCTCCTCCTCGTTCGGCTCGTACGGTTCGCTGACGCTCACAAAAGGAGAGAACATAGGATGGAACACTTTGACCTCTCCCCCGGGATGTCCGCCTCGCACATTGTCCGTGCAGGGGGGTGGAACTGGCTGAGGGACAGCGCCAGTGATGGCAATCGACATGGCATAGCACTCAAGGCGAAGTTCCTGCCAAAAGCCGGTGAGCATGATAGAGAGCAGCAAAACAGAGAGAGACGTACCTCGAAGGAGCGATCATCCAGGCCAGGCGTAGCGGTGATGCTGTGGAAGACCTCCTGGGACGGGGTGGTGGTTACAGGGCGCGGGCGGCGTTTGGGGCGGTCTGGGAGTGATTTGAGCTTCTCAGAGCCTTTGCGCATTGAGTGACCCCGCGCTCTTCGTTGCTCCGATGATGGAGTAGGAGGGGTGTTGGCGCAACGGGAAGAAACGGGAAATCCGAAGGAAGGGGTGGGTTGCGTGTTGCCCTCTGTCGGCTGATCCGCGGAGGAGCTGGCGTGAGCACGCAGCGGCAAAGACACTGTCGGACGGCGTGAAGGTAAAGTAGGCAGTCTCCTGGGCGGAGGGAGGGTGACATCCATGTAATCCTCGGTGGTGTAGGAGTCGTCAAGGTCTGTCACGAATTCACCCATGGCTCAGAACCTTGACTTGCTGATTGGGCAAAGAAGAAGGAGAGCTGGTAGAGTGGGCGAGACAAGTGGTGGTTGAGGGCGCGTTGGAAGGGACGAGGTGGTGAGCAATGGTTGGGTACACGTGAGCGCGGCAGGTCGCGAAGGCGCCTAAGACATCGTCTCTGCACCATGCCAGCTCACCGTGTGCTGTGAGTTCGGTAAGTTGAGATGCAGCAAGTGAGTTGGTTGCTCGATCCCTCGATACAAGATCCCAAACAGAACTCACGGTCTCTTAGTCGCTACCCAGAACTCCGCCTGGTACAACCACTTCATCATGGCCGCTTTGTCCGCCGTGTACTCGCACTCGACAGTGCGGTGACGCATATGTTGCGGGGCACGGTCGTCGGCGACGTCAAACCCAATCATCTGTGCGAGCCTGACGACTTCCTCCAGACTCAGCTCGACTGCAGCTTGCCCACCCCCCGTCCAGAGGAGCGGCCCCAGGTTGATCCACGTTCCGCCTGGCCGCAGGATCGCGTGCATATGCTGGAGGGTCTCGATCGCGTTGAGCGACGTGTCGATGAAGAACAGGGTCACGATGAAGTCGAAGCCGTCGCTCCCCTCGGGGCGGGTGATAGACATGAAATCCCGCTCTGCAAGGATGAAGTGTTCGCTTAGCCGGGGGACCATGTCTGGGAAGGACACTGAGCGGAAGAGCGTGTCTGTCATGCGTTGATGGGAAAACCAGCTTGAGTAGGGCTGGAGGACATGCTGGTCTGCGCGCTGGGTAGTCGTCTCAGAGAGAAGGAATCGGAAGGCAAGGTTCATGAAGAACGAGAGTTCGTTCGCAGTAGTATGGAATCCTGTGAACCAAAGTCAGTGGATCGCGGTCGGGCCATGGCAAGCTGGACGTTACTCACCAAGCTCAGATATCTCCCAAGCCAGGCGACCTAGACCGGCTCCGGGTACAAGAACTCGCAAAGAAGCCCGCTTCTCTGATTGTACCTCCTTCAGAACAGCAAGAATAGGTCCAAAGATCTTGTCGCGCTCCCCGCGGCCCTCGCTGCTCCAGTCGCGGACGAAGTGCTTCAACGACTCTCGCACCCTGCTAAGGTCACCCGCGATTGGTGGACGAAGTAGACTAGATTGTGCGTCGTCCACCTCCTCCGGAAAATCGGACTTCGCAAGTCGCGCGATGGCATCCGCGACGACTGCGTTCGTCTCGATAGACTGCTCAAGCCGAGCGAGCTTCTTCGTGTATCCCAAATCATACCCAATGCGTCTATGGGCCCAGCTCATGCGTCCGTACGACTTGCGCATGGCCGAGAGCTCGTCGCGGGCAAGCTGTGTGTATTGAGCGTAGGAAGCGGCAGCGCGCTGCACGGAGAAGTGGCCTGGTACGGTCGTGCGCGTCCTGGCACTGCCGAAGATGATATCGAGTACATCCCTAGGGTTACCCAGTATCAAGAGGCTGAGCATCAAGAGTATCAGGGGGATGAGCGATGCCAGCACGTAGTCCGAGGTGAGGAGGACGTGGAAGGAGGACATGACATGGCGTGCGGGAGACGGAGACGACGATGCCGACGCGCCCCGCGATTGCGCAAGTAGCGAGCTGAGCGATGTGAACAGCGTAGAGCGAGGGAGTTGTGCGCGACACCGTGACGATGGCGGTGGGCGGTCAAGAGCGCTGACACGCCGACCTTCACCCGCCCACGACCACAACTTCCACTACGCCCGCCGTCACCCTTCCTTGTCGCTCCTGGGACGTCTGCTCGCCATCGCACTTGTAGTCTACGCTCGAGTCCGCTCATTGCCATGAACCTGTCGCTCTACACGGTCACCGCGTTCCTCATCATCGACACCGACGGCCATCGCGTTCTCGCGAAATACTACCACCCCAAGGGACACCCGAATGGCGAGTCGAAGAAGCTCACGACCCTGAAGGAGCAGAGGGCGTTCGAGAAAGGGCTGTTTCAAAAGACGAAGAAGGCGGGAGGTACGTCCTCGACTGGTGTGTATCGTGCCCTCCACCGCTCATCGCTGTCCTGACGCGTTTGTGTGACGTGCCGCTCCGTATATGCGCATTATCCAGGCGACATCATCCTGTACGACTCGCATCTCGCAGTCTACAAGCACTCGCTGGACCTCATCTTCTACATCGTCGGCGACCCGACGGAGAACGAACTCATGCTGAACGCTGCACTGGTCGCGTTCTCCGACGCGGTGATGCTGCTTTTGCGCAACCAAGTAGAGAAGCGCGGAGTGCTTGAGAACCTGGATCTCGTTCTCCTTTGTTTAGACGAGACAATCGACGACGGGTGAGTGACCTTCCACACCCGTTGGCTCCTACGCGGCGGACCCAGCTCGTACATGGTACACTAACGCATATATGTACTAGAATTATCGTAGAAACCGACTCGACGACGATCGCCTCCCGGGTCAGCCGGCCAAGGGCAGACACTACGGAGATCGTGATCAACGAGCAGACGATCCTGAGCGCATACCAGACGGTGAAGGAGAAGATGCAGCAGAGGATAGGGCAGCTTTAGGGCAGTTGCGTTGTATATGTGCGTCTTCCTTCCCTGTTCTGTTGGTGTTGCACGCTCACTGCCTGGCCAGTTAGTATTCCCGCCTATTTACTCCGGATGAAACTTCTGAGCGCTGAGCTGCGCTGGCAAACAAGCCACCCCACTTGACAGGCTCTGGCCCGTGTATGTGCGACCTGAAGATTACCACCTCCCCGTGATGCTCGTGGGTGCGGGCACCGTCGCTCAAAACGCAAGGTGTTACTTATTTGAAGGGAGGCAGACATGACGTGAAGCCGATGTCTGGGGCTGCCAAGGTGTGTGCCTGTCCTTGCTTTCCAGGTTGCTCCCAGAGACGTCGTCGCCACAACACGCATCCGCATATCCAGCTGGGAGCCAGCGACCGATGTTCCCCGGGCCAGGTCGCACAAGTAGTCACCAAATATCCCCTTACCGCGGCGCGCTGCAATGCGTGCGTTCCAGCTGGCCATGGCAATTCTTCCATAGAACTGAACCTAGCGTGCATCACCCCGAGCGAAAGTGTCGCGATCCGTCGCCCCCGACCCATTGGCTTGCCGCCTCGGGTGTCGTTTTCGCCTTTGGCCGATGGCAACTTAGGCTGAGGTTGGTTCCGCGGGTCCGACGTCGACGGTAAGTTTGTCACTGCACATTGACTGCTACATCAAGTCTCGGTATGGATACCCTGAACGAACGTGCGAGCATGTTTAGCTCACTCGCATGAGTAGCCTCGTGCACGTCCACGTTCAATCTGCGACTTCTCTCGAGTCCTTCTCTCACCTATCGCGGCAGGAAGCTTAAGATCGGTGAAGATTCTGCTGCAACATATGCGGCGGGACACCTTTGCGTCCGTTGCGCTAGACCAGCTAATCGGAACGTGGGCACTCGGTCGGCGTTACTTACGACTGATAAGTACGAGAATCCACGTGGATCTCGCTATGCAACAGCTGATCCGCTTCTCCCCATCAGTCCGCCGCTCTGACATCAATCCGAGACCAGTATAGAATCCTGCCAACCAAGTATCCGAACGGCACGTAACGCATCGCCCCTGACGCAGCGCAGGTATAAGTACCCTGAGCGACATCCCGACGCGTCTCCAGTCGCCCCGCCAGCCTGACTCAAAGCTCGCCCCCGCGATGCAACTCACGTCGCTACTCGCGTTCACTCTTGCGGCGCTCGCGGTCCGCGCGTGTCCCGGCGAAGAACACGACCATGCGCACGCGCATGCGCACGAACACGCACGGCGCGCCTATCCCAAGACGCACCTCGCCCCGCCTACCAGGCCGCTCGTCTGGGGCGACGTGAACATCATCCACACCACCGACAGCCATGGCTGGCTCCTCGGGCACCAGAAGAGCTCGTTCCCCGAGCCGAACTACAGGTGAGTCGCGACGCGTCTTAGGTCGGTTCCTCGCAGGCGGAGAGCGGGTTGGTGACGCGGCATGGAACACATAGTGGCGACCTGGGCGACTTCGCGTCTTTTGTGACGCACATGAAGCAGCTCGCGCTGGTGAGTCCTTACGCGTTGCAGTGGGGCGTGGCTGCGGACTGACCTCCGGTGTAGGAAAAGGATGTCGATCTTCTCTTGGTCGACTCCGGTGACTTGCACGACGGTGCGCGTGGCTTCCTTACGCGTCCTCAGAGCTGACACTGACATGAGCTTGAACGTCAGGTACCGGCTTGTCGGACGGTTTCCCTCCTGGCGGAGTCGATGGTCACGAGGTGAGTTGATTCGGTGGGTGCGTCAGCGGGCGAGAACCTCAAACGGTTTCGCAGTCGAACAAATTCCTGTTCGAGCTGCCCTACGACGTTATGGCTATCGGCAAGTAAGTGCGCCTCTGTTTTTTCTATAGCGCGAATATAACGAGAGTCCAGCCATGAATTGTACATCTACAACAACACGTACGATATGTACAAGACCTTTGCCCCGAAGCTGAACGGCCGCTACCTGTCTTCGAATGTCAACATTACCGTCCTTGACAAGTTCGGGAAGAGCGTCAGCGTGCCTGTCGGTGGTATGTACACCCCTCGCCACACCGCGCATTTGCTGACAGTCTTCGGCAGAGCGCTACGTGAAGTTCAAGACTCGCAAGTGCGTCCCTCCCTCCCTCTAATCTTGACCTCTGCGTTGACTATTCTGGCACAGGGGTCGGAAGGTCACATCGCTCGGAGTCCTATTCGACTTTACGGGCAACGACGTGAACACCACCGTGCAAAAGGTCGAGGACATGGTGAAGGAGCACTGGGTACGTGTCTCAGTACTGTGCTGTCGGTCATCCCTGAACGCACATCTGCTCCCAGTTCGCCGAGGCGATCAAGGAGGAGCCCGACTTCTTTCTACTAGCCGGGTTCGCCGATCTCAGCTTCTTCGTCCATGGCCTTCAGTGCTGATGAAGTGTTTCAGACACATGCCCGTTTCGAAGGACAACTGGCCGACGGTGTTCAATGCCGTTCGTGCCGTCCACCCGACCACACCAATCCTCATTCTCGGAGGTAGGAGTACTCATTACGTTCTATTTCATCTACTTGCTCATTGTTGCGCAGGGCACACTCACATCCGTGATTGCGGTAAGGCCGGGTGCAGTTTCTGATCATCTGCTGCGTGCTGACAATTGTCATTAGTCCAATTTGATGGCCGCTCCATGGCTCTGGAAAGTGGTCGCTACATGGAGACAGTTGGTACGATCTTTTCGTCGCACACGCGCGACTAGGTGTTGACGTATCCTTTCAGGTTGGATGAGTGAGTGCGGTGAAGGAAGCTGGATCGGACCTCCCTGACGTGATCTTTCGAGGCGCGAATCTTGACCACAAGGGGTCCAAGAAGAACATCACCTTCTCCCGTCGTTATCTCGACCCCAACCGTGTAACTTACGAGGTAAACTTTGCACCTCATCATGGCCAAGACACCGCCTCACTGGGCACGGTAGTACCACACTGGCCGAGGCAACTTCACCTTTGACACGCAGACAGGCAAGTCCATCACCAAAGGCCTCAACAACCTCGCGGAAGAGTTCGATCTCAACCAGCTCTTCGGCACCGCCCCGGAAGACTACACGATCAGCCAGTATGTCTTCCCTGCACCCAGACATTTCGTTCTTCCTGACCATCCTAACCATCGATGCCAGGGTGCCCTTCCCGTCGAACGGCTCGCTCCTCTCGCTCTACGCTGAGGCGATGAAGTACTCGCTCACCGTCAACAACTCGCGCGCGAGCAAGCAGAACATCATGATCACGAACTCGGGCTCGCAGCGCTTCGATGTCTACTCCGGCCCCTTCACGAAGAACGACCAGCTCACATCGTCGCCCTTCGCCGACTCGTTCCTCTATATTCCCGACGTCCCGGTCTCGATCGCAAGCCAAGTCCTCCCCGCGCTGAACCACGCTGGTGCGAACGAGCGCCGCGCCCTCATCGAGGAGTACGAACGCGAGCGCTATGCGCGCGGCGACGTCGACATGCGCTATTTGGCGTGGCTCAAGGAGATGGACCGCCGGAACCATGGTGCTGAGCGTCGCGCCGCGAACAACGCGACGCTTGGGTATGTGACCTCTGACGTACGTCGGTCCTGCCTCTCCTCGAATGCTTTGGAACTGATTTTCTTCGCGTGTTGCATTGGACAGTCCTGTCCTGGCGTAGGTGACGATGTTATCCACTCGCCGCTGGTACGTCCCGTCTCCCCTCGTGCTCGCATGCGGCATCCCGCTCACCACTGCATCATCATGCTTCAGCCTTTCTTCTCTTTCCCGGACTTCATCGGCACGGATGCGCCCAGCGATCTCCCCGCCGACGCGCCCGTCGACCTCGTCTTCGTCGACTTCATCGAGTCGCAGCTGCTCGAGATCCTCAACGGGCTCCAGAGCGACAAGAAATACTCGTCTGCGGACGTCCAGTCGTACACCTCCGTTCTCGCAAGTGCGGTCCTCGGCATCTATGCTGAGAAGTATTGGAACTAGGCTATGCCGTGGCTGCTCATGTACCATTTGCTACTCATGGTCGAACAATACCACTAGTACTGAATGCTCGTCGACTACATATGATCTATTCACCTGGTCACAACGTATCGAAACAAAAATACTCGTGTCCTATAGGGCGCTTCCTTAGGCATGCGATCCGTCGCAAGTGATTTAGCTCTTCATGCAGATTGGACACTTCCGACACGACAGACCGACTTCGGAACGGGGACTGATACCAGCCAAACTAAAAACTATTCGTCATGCTGTTATGGACATGTCCGGGATTGAACCGGACCCCTCTCGCAAGCAAACGCACCGGAATGCTAAACATGCTAAGCGAGCGTGATAACCAACTACACCACATGCCCATACCTGCCAATACTTGGTGCTATTACGTGTTCAACAGCATATTTGTGTGGCACATTCAGCACATTCTCAAAGGCAACATCCACCGCAGTACAGCAACATTCAAGTCGAAAATCCCCAAGTTGGCTGAAGCTCCTGCTCGTTCGTCCTCTGAGATCATAGATGGAGCCGGGATGAGCACGGCTGAATTAATGAAGACCTATGTAAGTACACGGGCTGGTAAGTAATACACGATCGAAGGGAGGACGACGGCAGGTAAGTGTCTAAGACGGAGAGAAGAGAGTAACGTACTACTGATACACAAAACACAAGAAGACGGGCGACAACGAGGGCGACAGCAAGCGAGACAGAGGACGATGCGCAGACGAGGTACAAAGATGTAATGTGATATGTGATGAATAACTTTATGCGGTGATGGTTCGCCGCCAGTAGGTTACAACAGAGCTTCAGAGTTCAGGACGGAGCCCGCACCAGAACTGAGGAGAACGTGGGCCAGGGGTGAGGGGAAGTGGAGGAGTGAGCAGGACGACCGCAGGCGTGCCCGTGGATGAATGAGTGAAGGATGTACGCGTTCGCTTCATGCCTCGTGTCGTTTCGCGCACCAGCGCGACGCGAGCAAGTAGCGGATAGCGAACTGAGTGGGGAGAGCACGCGCGCAGCGACGGAGATGGGTGACGCAGGAGGGGGAAAGGAATGGGAGTCCGTGGGGGAGTGGGGGGGGAGGGGTTCGAACAGACGAGACTGGGAGACAGACGTCTTTTACCGGAGCACAGTGGATGGAGGCGGGAGGCCGCTCATACGAGCACGTCCAGATTGGCCTTCATTGTTATTCGTCAGCCTTCCCGTCTCGCCTTACAAAGTAAACATGAGTACGCACCGCTTCCCTCGCAACCGATTCCAGCGCTCGGGGGATCGTCTTCGGCGCCTTGAGCTGGTTCGCGAGTTCCGCAGTACTGTCTTCGGGTACCCAGGGCAGTTCCGATCGTCTCTCGGGCGATGACGCTTCTGATGAAGCCGATTCCTCCAGCTCTGCCGCTATTGCCGCAGTCGCGAAGCCGTCTACTTTCACTGCATCGTCGGTGGGTTCGACAGCGTCGACCGTCGTAGTACTTGCGTCGGTCGTAGCAGAGCGTGCGGATGTGAGGGCGGAAATGAGGAAGTCTATGACTTGCATTGACTCTTGTGAGAAGCCGCCGGGTGGGATTTGCAGCGTTGGAGTGATGCTGGCGTCGTCGGACTGCATATCGTAATGTGAGTGGCGACATCTGAGCGATAACATCAAAGCAACACACCGTGTCAGAACTTCCAGTAGGCAGGGCGTACAAGCATCCCATCTGACGACAACCCCGAGCCGCGAGATGCTGGCGCAAAAGATCAGCAAACAGAGATCGCAGAGTCAGGAAGGCGGCGACGTACCAGAGAAGGAGATGCTGCATTGGGAATAGGCGCAGCATAGGATACGGGAAAGGCTGCACAAGACGGTCAGGCATGCGTCAACGCAGCAGGAATGATGCGCACGTACCACCGACGAAGAGCGCAGAGATGGCGAAGGTGCGGGTGAGAATGAAAGTAGGGACCATGGTGACTCAGAAGCAAAGCGAGTATTCGAGGAGAGAACGAAAAGTAGGAGAGGAGTTGGTGAAGGTAGAGGAGCGCAGGAGGTCAGGACATCCAGTGAAGGCGCGCTGGCCTTCAGCCACATCTTTGCGCCGAGTCTTATACTGCGTTGCACAGACAACCTGCGGCCTACTATGGCTGCTCAAAGGACTGGTCAAATTAGGAAGGAGCGAGTGAATGACATCGTGGCTATTCCTGCGGGTGAGAGAATTACGTCGCCCTTGCTTCGGGAAGCGCAGGTCCATATGGGGTAGTGAGTTTGTGACGGGTAGGCGTGTATTGGGTTACAAGGGATACCGGTCTCGGCCTACGGGGCATTTTACGACATTGCTTGAGCGCATTCGTTGCCAGGTATAGGTGTTCTTGTAGTTGACCCCGACCTCGATGCACCCATCCGGTATTTTACGCTGCAACGCCAGCATCGTGTTAGTCGCCGGAGTCAGCCACAGCCCCTTACAGGCACACATGCAGAATCAAACTTACCTATGCAATTGGAAAGGCCTTTAGCAGTCACCTTCAACGAGATGCTTGCCATGCTGTCCGCCGGCGGGGGCCGCCTGGCCATACGCGAAAGCCAGACTTCGTGACGATTTACCTGGGTCTTGTGCGCCGTCAGTCCGGTATCATAGCTCCCGCAGACGTCGCATAGCATCAGCTTAATACGCTGAGAATCCAGAGAAGTCTGACGGGGAGGAGACGAAGTGGTAACAAGGGGATCATCGTGGTCGAGGGAGAAGTTATGGGCGTCTGTGTGTAAGATCTTGATCTTGATTGAGTTTGCCGCTCGGCTACAAACGAGTAAGTTCAAACGAACCACCCAATATAGAAACCACAAAGGTCTTCCTTACTCTCATGCATAAGTGAGTGCGCCCGTCGTTTCTGATCCCATTTACTTGCTGCTGATGCTGACCGTCCATATTGACAGTTGGAGGCATTCGAGGATGCGTCAGAACAGCTCTGATCAAGCCTCGCTAGCAACTCGTTCAAGTCTGCCACGTAAGTAGGTGCTGTCGACTGCTCAGAGTGCGATTGCCACCGGAACTCGCAAATCTTCGCCAGCCTAGATGCTTCTCGGCTGTCTTGCCTACTGTGATTCTTCAACTTGCGAATACCGTCGCGTTGCTTGCAGTCCGTCGTAATCCGTTACGTCGACCTGGTGCGTCAATCACTCCGAGTTTCAAAGGCTCCCGCTCATCTCCCTGTCTCCTTTCCGCTGCCGTATCGGTACTTTGTCAGGTATCCCGAGGGCCCATCTCTCTTGCCCGAGCTTGATCCAATGTACGACATCCATTATTACCCGGGCCGCGCCATCGCCATATCCACGCTGTTCGCGCCAGGTACGTTCTGTTCTACGGCGGTGTTCGTGATACGTCCTGATATACTCGCGCTCAGCAGCGAGCGGGCTCGTCTATTCGGCGCCCTTTGCGCCCGTCTCACGGTGCCCATCAGAGATCTTCGGTAGGGCGAAATACCCAGCCTGCCAGTCAGGAGAGATCCTTGTGGGCAGGGACTACCAGGATACGCTGTTAGCCTGTCCGAGACTCGGTCCGGACTCATCCGCCACCCATGGTCTCCGCCCGTCCAAGGGATTCGGGAAAAACCATGAGTAGACGCGCTGCGGGTTCTACACGACGAGAGGGTCGTGGTCTGCGGATGGATGTGTCCTCGCTCCGTGCTTGCCCTGGTTCAAGTTAGAAGGTATGTACCCTGAGGACATGAACTGCTCACCGTAAGCGGAGCGTCCATGCAAAACATGTAAGTGGCAACACATCCGCCTTGTCAAATTCCGTGTTTCATACCTTATCCAGGGCGTACGATGCAGGAGTGCTCTCATGCTGGAGCGATACCCTGACCGTCAAGGGCTAGTCGCTCAGTCATCAAGGCCCGATGCGCGGGGAGTGTTTCACTGGTGAGATGATTGTAATTCCTCCTGATGCATTCGCCTGGCGCCAGGGCAGCCCTGACGGCATAGTTGCAAATACGCTTGCTGCAGCAGACGATGTGAGCGGTCACCTTCACGACTCCTGCATACCACAAGCAGCCACAAGCACCAACTGTAGCTTACCGACGCTGCTGCAAATCACCGCTCACCGCTGTCCCTGGCGAAGTCGTATAAGGGTCTTCGTGTCCTGTCAGGATGTCCCTACATATACAGCCGCCATTTCCATGCCGACGCCATCCGCTTGCATACCAGAACATGTTGCCTCCCGCTTTGTGGACATGCTGGGAAAATGCGCCAAGGAGTGTGATGTCCATCTCTAGGTATGTCGCCGCCGTTTCATCCTCATATGTGGAAGTGTCGGCGCGCTCGCCCGCTCATGTCTCGCAGTGGACGCATAAAAGCTGGAGCTGCTGGACCGTTCTGCATTCTTCATAGTCTCTCCCTTCGTCTGTCCACCCCACGTCAAGTTCGTGCAGTCGCTCCCTTTGAATACCTCGACCATGCTGTCCTTCATCCTTACTCGTACGTTCGTTATCTCCGCTGCCATTGTCGGAGGTGAGCATCTCCATACAAACTGGCAGAACATCCCAACCTGACTGTTCGTAGCTTCCCTCATCGTGCAGACTGCTTCGGCTTATCCCCTTGTAACAACAACTGTGGTGCGTATCTCCGACTCCAGCTCAGAGCGGTGTTGTCCACACAGAAGTCATGCAGCCTTTGGAGGCCAGAGGATGCCGTCAGATGGGCTGCCTGATTGCCTTCCTCCGAGCGAGGGGCCTCTCAAGGTATCTTCTTCCTCACAGGTTAGACGCACAGCAGTCGTGACAGAGATTGACGTTGACTTCTCCAGCAGACTTCGACGAGCCCACAAGTGGCCCTTCCTACCTCCGCCGGTGATGAATCTGTAGCCGTAGCTACGGATGTCGCTACTTCGGTCAGTACTTCATTGATCTAAATCTACAATTGAGATGAAGCTTACTCGGCCCACTGATCATCTGTGACATCTTATAGAGCCAATCCTCCATCAATATTGGCTCACCTTCCTCGGTGACGACGGAAGTACGCGTAGTATTACTTCCGATCTTCTAGAGCAGAGGAGACAGGTGCCGATCAATGAAATCCCGTGCAGTACAATCTCGCAAAGCTCTGTCTCTAGTGTATCCAGTTGTGATATACATAACATTAGTAATTGGAAGGAGGAGGAGCAGATGTCATCCGCGAACATGCAAGTTCATTGAAGTACTTACCTCTCCGATCGTCGTTAAGCGAGGAGACTGGAAACCAGCCCTCTGATCTCCTTAGATGATAGTTTCCCAAATCTGGTTTTACCGGTTAACTATATAGATACTTTAGCAGATCTGTCCTTCAAGTCTAGAATCCGAGTGGTTTGAACTGGCAAGAGACGGCAAGGCGGTCGGGTATTGCCATATCAGGCTTGGCGTATCCGACGAGCGCCCCTCGTCCGCTCGCTACGGTGGCGCGCCGGAGAAGTACGGTCGCGTCGCAAGTCCGTGAGCACTGATGCAGGTACTTATCTCTGTGGATGGGGAGGGGGAGGAGGGGGAGTAATAGAAATAAGCTAAGAATCCCAGCGCTTACATACTTACGGCGCATTGCCACGGAGTACTAGTCTTGACACTGAGATCTTCCGAGTCCTCCATGACCTCCTCCAGCGCCTCGCAGTCCGTTCTTTGCAATGCCGACATCCTACTTCGTATCTTCGAGGCTCTGAAGGAAGTTCTGTTGCCAGAGGGCACGAGTCGGCAACGCACCGAGCTGGCGCAGTGTACCAGAGTATGCAAGGCCTTCGAGGATCCAGCAGCGCGAGTCTTGTGGGCTGAGATTGGGGACATACTCCCTCTACTCGAGCTGTTGCCATCCTCTCTGTTCCTCATCCGTGAAGGCCGTGAAGACCAGGACATTGATAGGCAGTATCCCACATACGTGAGTGCCCAGATTGAAGCAAGATGACTTGTATACGCTATCGACCCAGATCTAGATGACTGACTGGCATTCATATCCCAGGTACTCAACAAGGAGATTGATGCCCAAGAGTGGGAGCGCTTTCGTCGGCATGCATCTTCAGTCCGAATTCTCGCTGCGCCTTCTGCTCCTGCCAATGAAGTGTCAAAGGAGGACGAGGACTGCGGCTACGATCATCAGGACCACGGCGATGAAGACTCCGACTCTGAAGATAACGATGGTGATGACTCGGAAGGAGAGGAGCTCGATGACTATACGGCCATCTCATCTTCCATATGGACGTACCTGATGCGTCAGAACGCGTACCAGCCTCTCCTCCCCGGCATACGGTATCTCGAATGGGAGATCGACGACCCGTCGAGCACCGAACTCCTCTGGCTTGTGGCGCCCAGCCTGCGGCGTCTGCACCTCGGCTTCCGCACGATAATGACATTCCCTGAAGAGGAGTGGTCCATGAGCATCCCTCTCCTCTTCCGCTCTGTGATCAAGCTCACGCCTCTCCTCACGCACCTCACAATCTCCTCCAAGAATGTCCCAGTACAGTATATCCAGTACATCGTCGCAGACTGCAAGCGACACGGCGTCGCTCTCCGCGTCCTCGAGCTGGAGCGTGACAACCCCGAGTGCGCTCTGGATCACGAGGTCATCTGGGAGCACAAGTTCGCGGAGCTGGAGGATCTTCAAGACCTCAAGCTCGCCGTCGTGTACTCGCAGTTGCCCGCGTATCGCTCCTCGGAGTTGAAGGTCATGGAGGAACATCGCAACCTGAGGGCCCTCACGATCGCCGACCACTCGGGCAGGGAAGAGGTCTATAGGGCATTCAAGGCACCGAACCTCCGTTCGCTCACTGTCGTTCACAAGACACGCTTGAAGGTATCCGCTTGGTGGCGGATCTGCGAAACCATCGCATCTCAATTCTCGAGCATAACCGCGATCCATATCAACTTTCGTCCAATCTCTCCTGGCACGCCCCGCAGTGACGATATGACCAGCGCCGCGGTCGGGCCACTCTTCGAGCTACCCAACATCGAGGTGGCATCATTTGACCTCCGTCATTCGGGGTTTATCATGAGCGACGCCGACGTCGCGGCGATAGCAGAGGCGTGGCCACAGCTGACGAGCCTATCTCTGAAGCAGCCGCACTTCTTTGATCGTGCACTGGGGCTCGGTATTCCCGCCTTGCTCAGTCTCGCCCATTCTGGCGCGAAGTTGAAAACCGTGCACTTTCATTCACTTAACCTGTCCTCCAAGACCTTTTCCGAGACTCGGAACGAGAAGGGTCTGCCCTGCAACCAGAGCTTGAGGAGTGTCCGAGTGCGTAGCCTATGGAACGATCTCGGCGAGGCGGAGGAGTTTCCGGCCTTTTGCATGTTCATGGATACGCTCTTCCCCAACCTCGACGTCAACGTGTCTGATGACGGCGGATCTGGAGAGATTCAGGGCAGGAAAGAATGGGCAGATGTTCTTCACTGTATACGGGAGTCTCGTCGTTCGCGTTCAACGTGACGTACTATCGTGACGCAGTGGTAATTATGTGTTCCCTGCGCTCCGCCTCGTGTTCGTTGCTGATGTACTATATGGATAGATGTACCATTGTAGAGCGTACTTAACTGCAACGACAGCTGGAGATACTTGTGGGTATTTGTCCGCTGCAAGAGCTTGAACGGACTGCTCGCTCAATGTACGTTGCAAGAATCGCAAGATCACAAAATACGGCTGAATACATATATATATCGCAGTCTCAACTCTCGTTTAGTTCTGCACATTGGAGTAACTCCCGCCTACTCCGGCGTTAGACGGAGATGTCAATGACTGTGTCTGACGGCCATCCGACGAGCGTTGGCTTCTGTAAGTTCATGCAAAATGGGGCTGAGAACCAGCAAAGCGCGTAGAAGGACGACACATTGTACGCACGGAAGGTGTCCCGCCAGACCCGCTTTGGATGCATTCGTCCGTGTCAGGCTTCTGCGCGGACCGCAGTCCGAGTTCCAGATCCGTGGGACGGTTGATGCCCAACCGATCCGCAGCCTCCCTGAGAGAGCGCCGCGAGTTGAGGCTGCAGAGACAAGACGTCAGCGGCGATGGACCGGACAAGAATAACAGCCTGCTTACACTGCCAGAACCGAGTTTGCGTACACTTCAATGCAGAGGTCAATGAACGTTCTCTACTGGGTTACATAGAGAACAGGACTGACGGCGAAAACCGACAAACTCGATGGCAAGCCATATCATAGTGTCGGGCATGATGACAGCCTGGTGGCAGCCCGGTCATATCAACAACACAGGCTTTGTTCAGGATACATAATACTCACAAGCACGATTGCAAGGGCGTTGACGATACTGCACAGTGGCATGAACGGCCCACGGGCCGTGTCAGCGTGTCAGTAGATTTGAACAGCATGCGGAGTAGTTGTAGGGTCCAAACTCGTACCCTGTGAGTAACCCTGGTAGCATGCGTCAGCATCGCCGTCCAATAGACACACCGGCAGCATGCTGATCTACGCGCCTGTGTTGATAGTGTACAAGATCAAGGTGTACAGTATAGCGTTGGTCCTGCGGGAGCAAAGGGCGAGCCGGGGCTCAATGATTCATGGATGTAGGGATAGGCAAAGGGTACAGACTTCGCGTATCGGGTTCGATTACGAAACAGGTAAACAATGAGGGTGCCAGCGGTCAAAGAGTCGGCAGCGACGGCGGTGCCGAGTGCCACGGAGTTAATCCACTGTCGCAGAATCATGGTCAGCCTGACCGTACGGGTACCACCTTGCATGCAACTTACATAATAACGCTCGTACAGCGCGAAGGTATCGACCTCAGGCTTGAACCTGAGAATGGTACTTCAGCTGCCGGAAAACAAACAAAACGCCTTGAGTGAGGTCGACTGACGCTATCACAGTTCCCGCTTCAAGCACGACATGTCAATATGTAGTCAGTGCTAACGGCGTCGACGAGATCCGACGTTCCTTCAGGCTTACCTATTGCGAATCCTGACTTGGACGTGAGCCGTGAGGCCACCGCGAAGCTACGAAATTTCTTCACGCACCTAACGTGGTCAGCATAAGGATAACCTGCGCGGGGGTGGCTCAGTGAACCGTATGCGCACGGGGTGGCATAATTCAATGAAGATTTGATGGAGACTCACGGAGAGCGCGACGGCAACCCTATGTTTGGTGCTGACTGATTGGTGTCAAGACCTATAGCGTCTCGGGAGGATGAGGGGGGGTCGAGGAACGTACGAATGTATGCTCGGCGAGCAAAGAACCTGGCTCGACCAACGAATGAGAGCCGGGCAGAGCAGGGGATCGTACAGACCACTCACGACTGGCAAATCAGGACTGTTGAGGCCTGTGAGATGATCAGTGGCTGCAAGAAATTCATGCAATTGTACTGAGGCTCGCTCACGTTCATGACGCCTTGAACCTGCGAGGGTCGAGTGTAAGACCTCGAGCGACGGAGCTATAAACTTGACACTGTACCCGTATTGACCTACGATATCGGGAAGGTCAAGCAAACCGCTCCAGTGATAGAGGCAGCGGCGCACCATATACCTCGCAGGAGCGCGAGCGGCTTGAAGTAGTCGGATACCAAGTAGGTATAACTGTCGGATGCGTCACGGAAGGCTCGCACTGTGCGATGACTGGGAGGAACGGCGTACCATAGGTGCATGAACACAATGTTACGGAGAGTGTCCACCGCACTGGGCCAGTGTTGGTCATGACGGACTGGTTTTGGCTTCCGCTGAGATACGGCCAAACTCACAGTATGGAGATGACCTAAGGTATCATGTCCTATGTGTTGGTGATCAAGGGACTTCCAAACAGGAGGTGTAACTCACGAACACCTTGTTGATCCGCTGGTCATCGCTATACACACGAAAGTATTGGTATGCCTGTTGCACCAGGATCCCGTACATGCTGCAGACATACCAGCAAGTCTGAGTGTTCCTCTTCGACGACATGCGGAACTGGGTACTCACATTAGGCCAGCAAAGCAACCAAGCAGGAGTGCACCAAACGTGTTGTTCAAGCTCGGAAAGCCCGGCATAGGCGGAGGGGAGACTTCGCTCCGCGACGATGAGAAAGTAGCCATGAGAAGTCCTGCCGCCAGCGAGGGAGTGTAGTGGGTCAATTTAAGGCAACACCAGGGATGCTTCGCGGAGGACAGGGGCGAGATGCAGGTCGGAAGCGATGCAACTTTACCCCCAGACCACAATGCTATGAGAGTGACTTGCCAGACAGGGAAACAACGGAGGACTTCAATCTTCAAGTGCTTGATGGGAGCTCGAATGCAGAGCGGCCAACTTGACAAGGAACCCCGACCGGATCTTGATCGTCATATCCACGCGCGAGGGGAATCGAAACTGGTGTGGGCAAGCGTGTTCAGCATGTCGCAGACGGCTTGTCGTTCCAGGCGAAGGACAAGCGGGAGGACAATGAGGGAAGGCTCTGAAGTAAATGCACGATGGTCAGTGCAGACGAACAGAGAGCATATAAGAGAAGTGCTTACCTGAAGCCGATGCATCACGCGAAGACGGGCGACGCAAAGATGCTGTAACAGAAACGAATGCGTGAGCGTCTGGGCGAATGCCGATGTTCGGACGCATGAGAATGCGAGCTTCCATGAGCGGGCGATGTGGTCAGACGCAAACGGGCATAGCGGGAGAAAAGAACGTCTGCGAAAGTGCGAAAGCGACCATGAGAGCGAGAGAATACGAGGCGGGGATAGAAGAGCTGCCGAGCTGAGTCGGTTGACTTATCTAGTTGCCGGCCGTCATGAGCAATGAACACAGTGTCAGTGAGACGCACGAACCTTCAATATTCAATGTTCAGTTGGCTGTGTCCGCCTCGTCACCGCCGTCCGTTCGAAGATTGCGCTGTGCCAGTGCTCTAGGGGGATCTCGTGGCCGTCCCAGCGCATGAACTCTGCATCAAATGCATCCGACTTGTCGCCATCGAGGTCGCCGGACACCTCCCCAGAAGGCTGTGAGGCTGGAGCGCAGTTGCTTGAGTACTGTGATCCTGTACTTGCATGAACCCTATCTCGCCGCAGAGACCGGGCGCGCCCTGGAAGAAGCCGTTCGAGCGGTTATTGCGGCCCAACTTCTCCATGTATCAGAGAAAGCTCCGCGGGTGGTCCACCGTCAGCACACCATCTCCGCGACACTCCAGTGCACCCTATGTCTCGTCCACGCTCGGGAGGCCAAGCAACAACGGGGT
Source organism: Polyporus arcularius HHB13444 (assembly GCA_004369055.1). Lineage (NCBI taxonomy): Eukaryota > Fungi > Basidiomycota > Agaricomycetes > Polyporales > Polyporaceae > Polyporus > Polyporus arcularius. The sequence continues at coordinate 96,813 of ML211007.1, read as the reverse complement.
GAGCGACGCGCGGGGAATCCATTGGCCTTATATCATTCATTATCGATGCTTCGCGGGCACCCGTATAGTCAGACACAGCCACACTGTCATGAGCACGGACTCACCAAGCACGGGACGCATCGGACGGAGTCTATGGACAGGGTGGGCGGTGGCCGCTTCTTAGCAGAATCAAACAGTCATGAGACCGAGTCTGTGCTTGATATATGCTTGACCACGGAGGAATCAGATTCACTAGGCCGACTCAGCATGAGTATGCGATCACACTGCAGGGAGGTAGAGTCCGCCAATAAGTACTTACTGAATTCAAGTTCGACGTCTGACATGCCCGCCGGGTGGCTGAAGATCATCGGCATAAGCTGCTCCGTATGAGAGTGGGGTTGGAACGTTCACTAACACTGTAATACTATTTGCTACATACACACAGCAGTCCAAGTCAAGCGGAACCGAAGCGAGCGTATATAACACTAAAACGAACGGGGAGGCGCGAAGAGATAACTCGCGGTAAGTATAACGATACAAAGGAGCGTCGTGAGCGGGTCGTGGGTCATAACGTATAGGTACAGATGTGCAGCGCTAACAGGAGCATCCGAGTGTAAGATTACGAAGCGGCCACGTCGACACTGTGGCGGCCGAGGTACGGTAAGCAGCGGGAATGATCGTCTATGATGCGAGCGAGAGAAACGCGAGAAGCAAGAAAGCAAGAGTCTCCGAGAAGAGGCGGCGAGGCAAGCGACCAGCGCACGCCTCGCGCCTACGGGAACTGACACACGCCACATGCGCCCCCAGTCACGCTCAGCCCGGACCCGCGCACGTCGCACGTCTTGAGCCCGGACAAGCCGCAGAACGACGTGCCCGACTGGACGGCGCCGCCGAGCTGCGTATTGTTCGTGAGCGTGAGCGCCTGGAGGTTCGGGGGGAACTTCGAGGGCAAGGGGTTCGTGAGCGCGTTGCTGTCGAGGTGCAGCTCCGTGAGGGCGGTGAAGCCCGAGAGGTCGGTAGGGAGGCCCCCATTGAGCGAGGTCGATGAAAGGTCACTGGACACGACGGAGTGTCAGAATGCGTGATCACGGGTAGAAAGCTGGAGGGACGTACAGGATCTGAAGCGATTGCGCAGCTGGGCTGGAGAGCAGGGCGGAGATGGGATTCGTGGGTAGAGCCTGGTTGTTAACCACCCTGCAAAAGTATCAATATGCATGCACAAGATAGAAGTCAAACTCGACGACATACAGGTTCTGCAGAGGAAGCGCCGTGAAACCCGAAGTCATATCGCCCGTCATCTTCGCGTTCTTGACGAGCGCGAGCGTCGTGAGTTTGCTGAGCGAGCTCAGCAGCGATGAGGGGATGGTGTTGATAGCCGTCGACTCCAGATGCAGGCTCGTGAGCATGCTCAACGAGTTGAAAGATGTCGGAAGATCGCCGGCTGCATCCATTGTGTTGATAAGTATATGTTGCGGACAAACGAACAGTATGCGCCACTTACCTGGGATGTTCGTGTCGCCGATCACTTGCAAGCTCGTAAGTCCAGTAAGCGCAGTGACCTCGTCCGGGATCTTCGCAGGGACAGCCGGGAAGGTCAATTGTCTGGAGACAGCACCCAGGTCAGCGGAAGACCCCTCTAGATACGAACAATCGAAGACTCACATTGACGAGACGCGTCCAAAGCCATCACACTTTACGCCCTGCCACGCACAGAAACGGACATCCTTTGCCCATCCGGCATTTGACAACCCGGTCTGTCCATCCCCGCTGGAGGTCTCGAATATGCTCCGCAGGCCGCAGAACTGGATTGCGTTCTGGATCTGCATGCCCTCGCCCGGGTTCTTCTGAGCGAAACTCGAGGGCACTTGCTGGAGGACAGAGAGACAGGTCGAGCAGGGGTAGGATGACGGGTCCGAGGGCGCGTTGACCGTGTACTGAGACAAACACTGCTGCGCATCCGCGGACAATGCGTCTGAGGTCGTCGCGTTGGCGCTGGGGCTGGGGGTGGCTGCTGACGGCGTCGCCGTGGACGACGACTGGGACGATGACAGGCGCACGGCCAGGGCGATGGTACTCCCAAGCAGGCCGAGAAGAATGAGAACGAGAACCGCGATCAGAATCTTGTTCCGCCGCCGCCCGTCGGTGTGTGTTTGACAATGCTCGCAGAAGCGGCGTTTCTCGATCTCCAGCGGCGGCCACGCCTGCAGAGGTGGCTCCTGCATCGGAACCCACTCTGAGTCTCTGTCGCGCCCGCGGGTCGGCATTCGGATGTCGAAGAGGTACTTCGAGAGGCGGTCGCGAAGCCCTGGGGTATGGGGAGGTGTTGGCTGCTTCCCGAGCTCCGGGTCCTTCGTGAGCGACCTGATGGTCTCGCTGTTAGTCCAAGCGGAAGGTGACCGGGTGTTTCTGGAGCGTTGGGGAAGGTATTGTGAGACAGAAACCGTCTCGATGTGGTGGTGTGGTGGTGGTGGTGGTGGTGGTGGCACGGTGATTGCAGGAGGTGCATGGGGCTGGGGGTGGCGATCCCAGTTGTATCTTGGGTCGGCGGCGGGGGACGTTGGCGGATTCATGATGGTCGTGAAAGATGCAAAGAGGAGAAGCGGCGTACCGGTTATGCATTCGGGTCTTTATGTCGGACACAGAATTGTCCGCCGGCTGGCAAAGCTCGAGGCGGAGAACAATAGCATACGCACTTATTGTACCTGGCATAAGCCACGGCAGAGACGTCCGTCCTGTGCGCGTCGGGCCCTGTGCTCTCCAGCACGCGTAGGCATATTCTGCGGTCCAGCGATGTGTAAACTGGCCGCGCCCGACGCGCCCGACAGCGAGGACGTCGACGGTTATATCAAACACGACGAACTCACACGACAGACTTGGCCACCGACTTCGCCTAGCTATCCATAGAGAGGGCTGTTAATGCAGCAACGGCATTATGACAATGAAAGCGTGTCCAATGCAATCGATGGCGAGCAAGGCGTGTATCACAATGAGGTCGAGGTTCAGGACGACGTCAAAGGTAGAATGCGCGACTGCGGCGCGTCTGCGATGTTTGTGCGTATTTGCCTCATTGGGTAGCGCCCGTCGTACTCGAGTACAACGACGACGACGACGGCGACGACTTCCACGACGATCTGGACGGTGACAAGCACAACTTTGCCGACGCTCATAGCATCGACGGCTGCAGCCTTGCAAATCGTTCTTGTGTGTCGTTAGAGACACACTGGCAGTACATGCGGCCCTGGCGGGTCGCGGAATGGCAACAAGACCTCAGTCGATGTGCACCGTCCATATGCATGGCACCCATCATCTGCCATGATGTATGGGCACAGGAACTGTTTCACTTTGCGTGGCAAAGGTCCATGGTCCGTTCTTCATGTTTTGCGGAAGATATGGTTCTGTTGAACCTGCTCGCCTTCCAGTACAGCATGCCGGATCATACACTTGATCTCCGATGGATGTGTGAGCCTTGTGGTCGTGCTGGGACCATCGAACTGTAGCTCGCCACTCTTAGGACCGCGGCGGATGCGCCCAGTCCTTCTGGCGTACTCTTCGGATAGGCTCAAGATAGGATGGGATACTTACAGCTCTCTGTATCATGGGATTTAGAACATCACGAAGTCCTGTCGTGCATGTTATTTTCCGACATGATGCATGCTCTAGGTCTCCCTGTGGTAAGTGTACTCTCATGCTTGTGGTATGTGGGTGAATTGGGTGTCTGACGCATCCGCTCGGTGACAGGGATCAGTGTGGAATCCCCCTTAGCCGATAGACATCTTGCTCTTCTTCAAGCTCCATGCATATGCCTGAGAAGCATCCCCGTAATAACATATAAGCCCACCGCACGCCGGTGCTGGCGAAGTGGCGATCCCATGGCCGCTCTCCCAGAACCCGTACTGTCGGGAAGCGCGAGATCACTCTCGACGGTGTTCGGCTTCCCGAGCTTGGACGACACTTATGGGGCGCTCCTGCTTGGCGGCTTTGTCGGACTGATGTGTGTACTCCGAGTCAGCGTACTGTTCGAATGATGCACTGACTTGCCGGCTCCTTTACAGCTCATACGGAATCCAATTACATCAGGCATACAGATATTTCCGCGTGTATAGCGGCGACAAGCCGATCAACAAGGCATTTGTGCGTTGTTTTCATAGGAAACATCCTCGACTTCTCGTTCACTAACTCGTTCTCCAACTTGCGATACACAGGTGTACTCCATACTGTGAGTTTTGGCAGATCTCACCTGTCGCCGGACATACATGACCAACATCGTCCATCCCAGTGTCACGGATACCTTCCACAACATTGTGATCGTACACGCATGGTGCGCCCTTACTTCCAGCCTTCGTAGAGGGTGCGTCCCTAACAAGGATCATCGGCAGTTACACCTACCTGGTAACTTACTACTTCCAACCGCTCGAGCTCCTGCGAGGTATATGGTGCGCTGCGCTGCCAATGACCGCAGTTGTTATGTTTGACCAGCCGAGATTCTAGGTCCATCAAGGTATAGTCGCAAGTCCCTGCGGTTCCAGTCTCCACTCATGCTCGAACTCCGGGCAGGTTCAACCCATGATGGCGGTGAGCAACTCCTTTGAAGTACAATCCCACGATACCGCCAGCTTCTGAGCCATATATAGGGCATCACAGTCATGATCTGCCAGTCGTGAGTAGTCTGCACGATCGGCGGCCGCAGAGCCAGCTCTCATCCCTTGCTCGACTCGTCCCAGGTTCTTCGCGCGCCGCGTGTACATCCGTAAGTATCCTGTATCGCTGTCCTCCCGAGACGTCATCGTCCTCATCCAGGAACCAGTCAGCAGCAAACACAGGGTTCTCGTCGCTGTGTCCGTAAGTCTCAAGCAACGCCACCGCCGAATCCCGATGGACGGCCTACTAATCCGTCGTTGCAACAGGTCATCCTCATGCTGACCATGTTCGGTGCGTGGCTGTATAGTACGTTCGCACCTCCGACGTTGTCTGACACCCCGCTCCAGGGTTCGCTATTGGTGAGTGTCGCACTGACTTCGAGAGCCCCTCGCGCTGACGTGACACCGCATAGCGGGGAGCGTGGTAGCGTACGTGCACCTTGTACAATGTACATTTCCCCAGATCAGAAAGCTGAACCGTCCTCAGGTTCAAATACAAGACGTACGCCGAGTACGAGCACTTCTATGTAAGGACCCACGCCGCGGAAATACGCTCACAACATGACCGTGATTCTGAACTGTGCGGCAGTGGATCGACTCCGCGGCATGCGGCGCCGCCATCCTGTCAGACTCTCTGACCGCTGGCGTACTCATCGTGACCCTCATTCGCCAGCGGACTGCATATGAGAAGTGGGTGCCCGTTGCGACTTCCCATAATCATCGAGCCCCAGTCTGACATCTTCTCGTGCAGGACGAACACTCTGCTGAACTCGCTGATCGTGTACACCATCAACACCGGTGCGTCTCCAAGTGTCCTTTCCCTCCGACTCGCGGACGATGCTGACGCACATCAGGTTTACTCACGGGGTACGACCTGAGAGTCTGCTCGTATGTATGTCTCGCTGACGAGAACCATCCACGTCTTCCGCAGGATCGTCAACTTCCTCGCGCTCGTGTTCGTGAGTATTCCGCAAGCCTCCGTCACCCACCCTGGGGCAAGCGTTTGGTGTCAACTGACTAGGTGGCGTCCAGGCTCTCGTCAGGCCAAACACCATGATATGGATCGCCATCGAGTTCGTCGCAGTCAGGCGTCAGTAACGCCCCGTACCTCGTTCTGAGAGCGTCCAGGCTGACCTCCCAAATTCATTCGCAGTATACACGAATTCCGTCCTCGCAGTGTAGGCAACCCGACTCGTCCAGCCCCCTCGCAGTATCGCACTGACGGTCTAACTCGAAATCCAGCCTGAACTCGCGCAAGTCACTCCGAGAGGCTGCAGATCGGTCGGGTCCTCTGGACCTGGAGCTCGAACTTCAGGCCGCGCCGAACCTTGACACCGACGAACACAGCCAAAGCGGGTCTGGACCTCGTGGGACACTTCCCGTGCGTGTTCATCTTCATCGCATCGTTAGTGCTCCGCGCTACAACGAGCCATGGTACAGAAGTCGACCCTGTTCGGATGGCGATCACACTCGGTCCTTGAGGTGACAGAACGCTGAAAATGATACTTCGACCAGGTCCAGGGATGCGTACAGCCTCTACAGTCACGACAGAACAGTATTCATCTGACTCTACTGTTCTTGTGCTAGTAGTAGTATCACGAATGGTGCTGGTGGGGCGGTATGCAGTAGGTACATACAACATCAACGTGAGCGCGCACGACGCGATTCCTGTATGTATGGAGTGAGAGCGTATACTGATTATATGGGATTATATCGGTCGTGAGGTGCGTGATGTCGGTACTAGTCGTAAGGAGCGTAAGGAGCCTCAAGAGCGTAGTGGTATCGGTTCAATGGAGAGAGCGAACACATCCCAGAGGGGGTTGACACTAAGTACTTACCTAGCTCACCCGCGCTTACCGTCAGTTGTTCCCTGACCACGCGATGTACGAAACCGCTCAAGGACTCAATCTTCCCGCCAGCGCAAGTGATGCGACCCGTGGGAGCGAGAAAATGGTGCGTCACTCCCCCATGATCATAAAAAGATACCAAGTAGCCATTCCCTTTAGGTTCCGCAGCTATTTGTCTCCCCTAGGCGGACGATTCAGCTATCGTCGTCGGAGTCAATCTCCGACGAACCCATGTTCATTGAAGCTGAGCTATTTGACAGTATGAGAAGCGTACAGGCATTCTGGGAGGATCCCATGATGATTGATCTCTTTGACCGCTTTCTGTTTTGGCACCAGCACATGAGGCCGTTCTACGACGTGAGTGCCACGGTGGTTATGGGAGCCCCTTTCCGAACTCCTGGATCTATACTCACAGCTCATCCTCCAGAACACACAGTGGAACCCTCAGTTCATATCGGAATGCCTGTGCGTAGCTGCTAAGCGCATTATGGAGAAGCATCCGGACAGAGACATCGCCATACTGCCTCACTTTGAGCTCGGCGGACCGGATGGACACCAATCTCCAGCCGCCACCGAGCCCAGTATCACCAACGGGGAGCGAATTGGCATTCCGACAATCAGCCAGGTTCGCTATGCGGTCTTACATTATCCCAACGACCGCAGGCTTGGTCTCCAAGGTATGTAGCAATCGAGCATCCGGGGCCGTGACCCACGGTCACCCCCGGGCAGTAACACATGCTGACGTCCGTCTAGTCGCGATAATCCAGAGCAAAAACGGCGCAATGAAAGCAATGAAGAAACGCAACGATATCTCCTGCTGCATCATAATCGAGGCGGCGGAGGGCCGGAAGCACGGCGTCTTCTCCTTTCGTCCAGATGCGATCGCGGCAGCGTTGGCCTTGATGTCGCATACCTCGTGAGTGCACCATCGCGTGATATCGACACGCTTGCTCTTCAGTTCCTCACTGGTGTATCGCAGGCTCGCTGAGGTGAGGACGTGTGTAACCGATGGAGAGGACTGGATGTTTGGTCGCCTCGTGATGCGAGACGGCCGCCGGGTATACATGGACCTCGAACCGGTTTCCGTGTGTACCGTTCCGCGTTTCACACCTCCTATCGATAGCATGCGAGGGCGTCTGTCCCTAGTGACCAAAATGCTGGCATGTTGGGTGAGTGTCTTCACTTGAGCGAGGGCACTGTCTGCAATGGCGCGCTCACCGTTGGCGTTCAGATCGACGGAGTAGCACCGTTCATCGGACAGGAATTGGGGGAAGAAGCTAGTGACCATTCTTCCTGAGGTCTACAGTGCTCCAAACGTATGATACAAAGTATCTCAAAGTAACTCGAACCATAGGGCACTAAATGGACCGAAGTGTGCGTTGCGCCCCGTCCCAATGTATGACACGATATACAGTAGAGAGACTCGTTCGGACTCAGTCACCTCGCGCACTCCCATCCCTCAGCACTGGTCCACTCCGACATCCGCGTCGCGAACGTCCTTCGACTCTTGATGTACCCGAGCGCATGTATAGCGGTAGGAGGTAATATTGTATCCTGCACACCTTGTACGGAACATAGCGAATCGATGGCAGTCGTACTTCGCCCCTTGTCATGGACGAAAACAACAAAAGCGAACGTGTCGCATCCGGGCCCGCTAGGACGACTCCCAAACTATTGACACAACATTAAGTCACATGCCCGATTGACCACAACGCGAACACGAGCACCATCACCGACGCCAACACTGTCGAAAAGAGAGAGAGAAAAAGGGGTCGAGAAAACCCCTCAGCATTGCATCCTTGGACGTCCCGGCTCATTCACCGCAATGCCAGGACCGGTTTCTCGCGCAGGATGCATTGATTGCCGGACTGATCCTGGCGCTTCACCTGCACCCGAAGCCTAAGTCGATGTACTAGAGCGCATGGCATGCGCTCTATGTACACGAAGAGTCGAGGGACGTTGGAGACACAGATGTCGCCAAGGATTGGGGCGACTACCGTCTGAATCTGCATATAAAGTAGCATACTTATCTTACATGGGGGACAAATCGCAGATTGCAGTGAAAATGGTTAGTAACTCCCCTCAAACCCGCCTTGGGGTCACCCCAATGAACGGGGCTGCTCCGTCAATCTGTAACCACACAGTCAGCGCGCCATTGCAGAGGACAATCTCGTCCAGAGACTCACCCAGCTTGCTAGCAGTCCGACCACGAGTGCGAGCTGCGATCGCATGGTCCTGTCCCCGTCAGGGCCGGTGAGAACATTGTAATCCTCCGCAGGAGGTTCGAAAATCAGTGGGCTAATGCCCGTGTACACTCGGACACCATCGTCCTGCGCTTTGAGGCGACCGAATATCCAGAACCTCCCGTCCGTGATGCACGTCCTCACTTCTGTGAGTCTGCCGCACCTGACCAATGAGAGGAGGAGCTAGCGCACGAATGAAGCACTCACGCAGTCCGCGACATGAGCGCGGATGCCGCGGCGACGACAGCTGGGCGATTGGTGCGATAACCGCCTCTGCAGGGATCTGCCTCCATGACGATGCAGCAGGTGAGATCTTTGCGTTCCTTCAGTGCATCGACAAGGCCGATGCGTGTGCGAAGTGTCCCTGAACGGTCGTCAGCTTCCGCAGCTCGGTCGCATTTCGAGAGCCTCGCTGCTCACAGTCGTCGTCAGGGTGATGTACCAGCGCATATCGAAGACTGCAACCGGAAAGCGAGGGTGTCGAAACCTCGGGATCGTAGAAACCCTCCTCGTCCAGGTCATTCTTGAAGTCCAACTGGGGAATTATCCCCACACTTCTATCCGGATACTTCATCAAGATGCGGTTTACTGCCGTATAGACGCATTCTGGAATGACTTGGGGGTTGTATCCCTAAGTCGCGTCGTCAGTCGAACGGTACCCTGAGGGGATTCTGCGTTCTATTATCAACGCATGCTCACATGATAAGGCTCCTTCGCATATTCTTGCCAGAAACGGACGCGCCGGCAAAGGTCGGCCATGGGTGGATCATTCCTGAAGTCGTTCGCTCTGCTCATACTGCGAAGCACCTCAGGGGCAACGAGCATAGATCCCCTGATGACTGTCGCCGGCGGCGGCACCTGCTTGGCTTTCAGGGACGATATAGCATTGGCAAGATATCGGCTCTTGTTCAGCATTCTGGTGATGATGCGCAGTAGAAGTGTTTGTGAGGTCTGGATCTGAAGAGTCAGAAGTATCAGGTCGAGGTCGGGTCATGGTGTCGGTCGAAGGACACGAATTCCGGAAGTTGCCGAAGAATGTTTTCAACCACCGTATTAGAGCATCCTGACCTATTGGTTGAACAACAGAACATATGCATAATGAGTCAGACGTACTTCGCAAGGTACAGGCTCAGCGACAGGCAGACTCACCGAGGGGCCATCGGCACGGCAACATGCAGCACGCAGCACCAGCAACCGACGCGCACCGCTGGCATCACCGACGTCGTAACACGCATTCTTCAGATTCTAGAGAGGAAAAGAGACTCCATTGCTACTTCGACGTAGAGACTATGTGTGTTTGGAGGATACACGCAGATTCAAATTGGGAAAAATTACTGCATCGCTATAGCACCCGCATCGAACGCATCGCACTACAGCCACAGAGGAGTATGGTACCGGTATCAAGGGGAAAACGAGACTCAGAGACTTGGGAGACATGAGATCTGGGAGACTAGGAGGATGGAATGGGGATGGGACAAGTGCACACGGTCAGACAGCGACGGAGCCATGGGTAGGTAGATTACGAGGTACGTTATACGAGGCAACGAGCGGCGCCGGACGCGGCGGGCGCGAAAGGCCCGTGCGCGTCCGCGTACACACACTGTCTGAGATTTGGTAACGGGCATGGGAAGAAAGAGCTGTAATCGCGAAGGAAGAAAAAGAGGCGGGAGAAACGAAAGAAAGGGGTTTGGGGGGCCGGGGTGGGGTAGTGACCGTTTCAAGGCAACGAAAAGGGAAGGAGAAGAAGGGGCATATGAGGAGGATGGGGAATGGGGGGAGGAGGAAGAACGAGGCGCGGGGGGACGAAAGCCAAGTTGATAAAGAGCGAGCAACCAATAGCCCAAGGTCCACGCGCGGACACTCGCTCGCTCACGCGACCCGCGGAGGGGATGGATCCAGATAGACGAGCACGGAGTTGCCCGGCACGCGGAGGGGTTTTGAGAAGTGGGCATCGAGGTGAGGTAGTACAGTCGCAGAGCATTGTGAGACGCGTCGTTCGGACAGATCGAGAGGCGAAGGCGAGAGCACGATATACAGACGAGAGGAGGGGTATCCAAGCAGCCACCGGATGTTACAATGTGTGCGCTGGGGGTATGTTGTGTGTGCGCATCTTGTCAGTTATCGTATGTCATGTCTACGTGCAGCTCATGCGGACGCCTCGACTTCGCCGGACGGGATCGGGATGTCCGCGACCTCGTTCATCTCATCCTTGATGCCGTTCTCCGTCGCGGACTTGAGCGGGTTCTCGCCCTCGGGGGGCTCGATCGCGCTCGGGGGCTGGGAGCTCGCGCCCCCACCGCCCCTCCGCCCGCCAGATCCGCCCTGCGGCCCGGACCGCGGCGGGTTCGCGCACCTGTCCTTCCCGTGCGCGATGCGCAGGTTCGCGTAGTCCGGCTTGTTCTTGACCCCGTCAATCGCCTTGATCGCGTTCGCAATGTTCGTGAAGTTCACGAACGCGCAGTTCTTCTCCTTCAAGAAGTTCACCAGCTCGATCTCGCCGTACTCGCCAAAGTCGCGCTTCAGCTTCTCCTCCGTGAAGGTGTCAAAGTCCTCGATGTTCCCCACGTACACGTTGCGCGTTGCGCCAGAGTGCACGGCCAGCGCGAGCGCAGGCGGCAGCGGGCCCGAGTTCTTGCCCCAGCCGATCTTAAGCCGGCGGTTGTTCAGCGTCAGGCCCTGGTAGGACGCCACCTGGAAGAACGTGAGCGCCGCAGCAGGATCGACGAATGTCACGAACTGCGCAAGAAGAACGAAGCTGTCAGTGATCAAGATCCGGTACACATGCATACATATACGTACAGCAATGTGCTTGTCCTGCATATAACGCAGGCTCTGCAGAACACCGCCACGAATGGCGTTGCAAAGATCCTCCGTGGTAGTCTCCGGGTGGATGTTACCGAGGTACACGGTCCGGTTCAGGCCTTGGCCGCCTGCGAGGCTAGAGAGCGCGTCAGGCGAGAAGGGCATGTACGGCGACAGAGGGGATGCGAAGGGGTTCGCGGCGTGACCAGAAATGGGCGAGAGGGCGGCGGACTGTGCAACGAGCGACTGAGCCGCCGCTGCCTGGGCAGCCTGCGCCGCCGCCTGCTGCGACTTGGGGATGTACGCGCAACGGTCCTTGCCGTAGTTGACGCGCTTGCCTGCCCACGAGGGCTCAGTCGGGAGCGTGTTGACAACCTTGGTCGCCGTCGAGATGCTCAGGAAGTGCACGAAGCCGATGTTCTTGTCGCGCACGATCTTGACCTGGTCGATGAGGCCGAAGCGGCTCAGGTCGTCCCGGAGCTGCTCCTCCGTCGTGACCTCGTCGAGACCGCCGAGGTACACGTTACGGCTCGCGTTGCTCTGCTGAATCGCGAGCGCAACCTGGCTGGGGACCGGGGAGGGCTTGCCCCAGCCGATCTTGAGCTCCTGTCCGTGAAGCGACAGCTTCTTGATGAGGGCGTCCGCGTGGAATGCAGCCGCCGTCGCACCGTCCAGGAACGACAGGAATACGCACGACTTCTCAGGGAGAACGCGGATCGACTCCAGAGGTCCGAAGTGGACGAGGTTGAGCAGCTCGTCCACAGACGCGGTCGCAGGAAGGTTGCCGACGTAAACGGTGCGTGCGGTCTGATTGTTCTGCGCCGAGAGCGCGGCCGTGATAGCAGCGGGCGAGTACGGAGAACCAGCCGGGGAGGGGATCTGCAACGACGGCAGGCGCTGCCCGTTGAACGATTGCTGTGAGTAAAAGCGGTGAGCGTCCACAATCTCAAAACATCACACAGTGCGACCAAGACTGCGTCCAGCTCGACACGGGCGCCGCGACCAGCCTCCGCTCGCTGACAAACGCGCATATAGTCGGCGTCGCGAAACAACGCGAGCACGCTGCAGCCTGCAGGTCCGCGAGCACTCGTCGCAGCCGCCCACTCGACGGTACGTACGCCAAGGCCGGGATCAAGTGCTCGGACTCCGTCTACCTCCGCGACACTGGGACTGAATGTCCCTCCATCCCGCATTTTTGCCCGCGCCCTGTCGCTGAACATCGTCCACATAGTATGGCTCCTCCCTGCCCGCTGAGTGAATCCGCCCCGTAGGGACCTAGCGACCCCGACTCCGTTCATCGGCCTCAGGCACGAACACAACGCAATCGAGACGCTGATGTCGCGAAGGGCCGGAAACGTGTATCAAAGGTCTTTTACTCCACTGCCCAGCCAACGGGAGGCCAATCTCTCTGATGCTTCTGCTGGAGACTACGGTTTACGTAATCCGGTCTCCAGCGGATGGGCACTTTCCGAGCGGGTCCCGCGACAGGGAGAGAAGCCTATGCGCGAGGGGAGGGACTGAGGGCGAGATAGAGAAATGCGGGGTGTGAGGGAACAGAAAAGGGCGGAACATGATCCCCAGCAAGACGATGGGGGCAGCGTACATCTTGCAGCGGTAGCGGTAGCGGGGATAGCGGACAACCCAAAGCCACGACAGAGCGAAACAAGAGTGCGACAGAGACTCACCTGAGCAAAGTTGGCCGCCATCTGGCCGTTGTACGCAAAGCCTCCCAACACCCCCATCGCGGGCAAGCCCATGCCCAGCATGTTGTAGCCGTTGAAGCCGTTGTACGGGTTCGCGGAGTTGGGGTTCGCGGACTGCGGCTGCTGGCTCTGGGGCGTGTACGGGCCGGCGGTGTTGGGGCTCATCTGCTGGGACATGCCGTTGGCGGCGACGGCCGTGTTGAGGCTGAGGGTGGGGGTCGAGTAGAGCGCGTTGCCGTTGAAGCCGGCGGAGGGCGAGTTGTTGTTGAACCCGTTCTGCTGCGCGAGGCCGGCCTGGGGGCCGTAGCCGTAGTTTGCGAACGCGTCGCCGCGGTTGAGGCCGGATGCGCTGGCATTCCCGTTCCCGTTGCCGTTGCCAGGGCCGAAGGAGGTGGGCGACCAGCGGGCCTTTTTCGCGTCGGGGCCGCCGACGGGTTCCATGGACCTCTGCTGGCGGAGGGCTGTGGTGAATATCGCTCTGCTGGGCGAGAAGGGGAGAGGGGGGCTGCGGGGGGATGCTGACCTTCATCATATCGATTTCAAAGCTGCCGTAGGGTTGGTACTGGGCTGCAAACGCGGCCTGGGAGTCGTCCATCGCGAGCGGCAGAGCAGGGGAGTACGGTAGGAGAGAAGAGAGAACGGAGGTCAGAGCGCGAAGGGAGGGAGGTGCGGCGGAGGGTGCGTCTGGAACGACTGGCAAACGAATGTGGGGGCAGAAAAAGACACGCACAAAAAGGGAGCGAGTGCGGACGATGAGCGATGAGGTATTATTTAAAAAGCTCTTGCGAACGGAACTGAGCTGCCCACCCCGCGCGAAGAAGGAACTTAGGAAGAGACAGCGAAACGGGCGTGCACGAACGGCGAGAGCAGAAAAGCAGACAACGACGACGCGCCCAACGCAGTGATGGCCGCCCCAGCGATCACCATCCCACGCGACCGCACGGACCACTTCCCGCTCAGGCTAATACACGGAAATACTCTTCAAACGGCCCCGCATCACTACCCCTTCGTCCTCTCCGTCTCCGCCCTCGAGCTGGACACCTTCTTGCGCTCGTCCACGGACTTCATTCCACCCTGTCCAAGCATGTATCAGATACCCGCCCCGCAGCGAAACATTAATCAGCACCGGACGGCGGAAATGGTTCAAATTGACAAAGCACCTTCAACGGTTTGAACACTTTATCCTCCGCTGTCCAGCCTATCAAATTGTGAGAACTCGTTCGACCGACGACGACGCGACCTCTCGCACCATCAGCCCCAAATCAGCCCTGCAACCAAACACCGTTAGCAACGTCCTTGGCAGAGACTCGGTGCCTTGACTTACCTTGAGGCTTGAGCGTAATTGAGTACATATGAACTTTGAGGTCAATTCGGAACAGGTAACGACGCACAATGTGAAGTCAAAGAAGATGCATTGAGTGAGAAGGTGGTGGTGATAAGGTTAGGTTAATGCATGATGCTCACCAAGGGGGAGCACAAAGCGGGCACAACGCAATGGACCCGTGGGCGATCCACAGTTAAAAAAATATGCCCGCATGCTGGTGTCGTCGCAGCCCACACTGTGGGCTGCGACGACACGCATGAGAGCATCGGGCGATAGTCTGACGCCAGCATATAGTATCCGAACAGTCCGTGCGCGCAGCTAGCTGGGACGCTCAGAGGAAGGCTCCGCGAACGGTGCTGGCAGTTTCGACCCAGCGACTTGCGAGCAAAGCAAGCACTGATAGGATCTTCAGTGGGCCTCTCTGGATCATCGCGGGCTCTTCCGCACTGTCGGCATTGAGCTTCGCGACGGCGACGGGATTATGCTTGCGCGTTAGCAAAAGCTCGCCGAATCATGCATCGACAAACTCACTCGGAAGGACAGTACGACGGAAGGTCGACGACGCTGGATAAATGCGGGCGGAGTACTGGCGGGCTCGAGCCAGGCTTCAGTAAATGCTGCCACGGTGGAGGGCGCATGCTGCAGCTGGTTGCTCGTTGATTGTCAATTGCGGAACTCGCGGTAAAGTCGAAGCCATGTCTGGATGATCCACCTATAGCATCGTTCTTCTATGTATGCGCAAGTAACTTCAGTGCGCACGCAAACAAGAGCTACGAGACTCCGTCTGACGTCTCAGATAGATCTGGTGCTGACATCACCTCAGTCTCGTCCCCGCCGCGCGACAGTTCCATGAGAACCTCATCTTCAAGTGGCTGCAGCGCAAGCCCGTCCGAAAGAAAGAGCTAATGCAGTTATGATGCAACGGTCGGTATCGTACAGATGCTCACCTCAAAGCCCCAACCGTCCGAGTCGTATGCATGCGCGTCCGAGGGTATCCTCAAGAGCGTATCCAATGAGATGTAGGTGTCCGGGTGAGTGAGCGTCACCCTAGCGGTATCACAGCTTCGACGCCGTCATCTCCGTCGCCCCCTGCGGCGCCTGACCCTCGACGTGTTTCAGCACCCAAACAATGCACTCGTCCACGAACTTCTCCTTCACGCCGTCGGGTTCGTGCACGAGCTCATGATACCCGCCCTAGAAGGACACAGATGAGCTCCGTGAATGAAACGAGGTAGCGTCAGTAGGGCAGCCGACCTTGAATGGTTTGAACTCCTTATCCTCCGCGTCCAGCTTGTCGAAGAACTCTTGGGCCGCCTTAAACGACGTGACCTGCGCCCGACGCTCGTTAGCAACTTCTTGTGGAGGGATGGAGAGTGCAAAGCTGAACTCACCCTATCCGCGTCCCCATGCACGATTAAGAGCTGCGGCGCTGGTCGGTACAAGGTCAGCCTTGATACGATGAACGACTCACAGGAAGACTCCTCGGCCAATGCTTGTAGTCGTTCCACAGAAGTTGTTCGCCCTGCCAACCGATGTCAGAGCCTACATCAAGGTACCCACCGGACGAGATAACATACTCCGCTGAGCATGTCATGCAGACCCTTCAGCGAGCCTTTCTGTATGATCCACGGGTCTGCGGCGTTCGCTTTATTTGCGACTGGATCATGCGAGAGATCCTGCCCGTCTATAATGTTAACTTCGCGCATATATACAGCTGCCAGAGCGCATATACTCACCTCTACTGGGACGGGCGCGGGAATAGCCAGTCCAGGGAATACCCCGCTCAGCAGCCCGCCCGCGCGACGCGCGATCTTCGACGCGGGGAAAGTCTGCAGCAGGAGCGGACTCGACGCGATGACTCCAGACAACGTGTCCAGGGTGTCCTTCTCGGGGGGCGGGGACGTCCGCGTACCGAATGCCAATGCTAGTCCTCCGCCCTAGAGAGGAGTCATTAGCGCATACACCCACGCACAATGCGCATATATTGAGGTCCGAGCCACGCACCATTGAGTGTCCCATAAGAAACACCGGGAGACCTTCGTACTCCTTCTTGAGGTGCCTCACCCACCACTCAATGTCCCCAAGCTGCTCCTTCGCGCTCGTCCGCCCGTACGAGCTGTGCCCGCTCTTCTTCTCTCTGTCGAGTGCGGTGCGGCCAAACCCACGCTGGTCGTATGTAAACACTGTGATGCCGCGCGACGCGTACGTACTGTGAGCCCACTCGTACCGCCCAACGTGCTCGGCGAACCCGTGCACGAAGAGCAGGACCGCCCGAGGAGATGGGGCGGGGTAGGTGCGGGTGTAGAACTGGGTGTTTGCGGGGCCGGCGAGCCAGGCCTCAACGAACGGCGTCGAGGGCGTCGAGCTCGACGTCTGCTCAGGGACTGAGGTCATTGTGGTCGTGAAGAGAGATGGCACTACGTAGTAGAAGTTGATAAGCCTGCAGGGGTCAATGCGGTGACGCATGCGCGCTCAATCACATGCGCGACTAAGTAACGGCGGGAATTTCCTGTTGAGGACTTACTCCCGACGCTTTCCACATCGCCCTCGCCGCCTTCTCTAAGTATCGCCCTCGGAACTGTTCAGGTTCGTCGTTATTGAGCAGAGATACTTTACGCTCAATCTTGCGTTACCTGCAGTTCAACTGCACGGAATTCTCGCGGTGTGGTCCCGTAACGTTGTCGGCGAACCGGGAACCCCCTGCGCGACGACACGCCTCGCTACAACGGTCACCGCAAATCTGCAAGAACGGGATAAGCCAGCAGACGAACTTAACTTGTGATCGCGACATCGTCCCTTCTGTGAGTCGCCCTTCCCTCTGTGGCAGTTTCTGGATGCGCGAGTTGCGTCGGGCCACTTTGGTGTGCGATGTCTGCCTTGGGAGTTCTGTGTATGCATCTTCGTCGCGGACCCAGTGCATTCGGGCGATGGGTGGGGGAAGGTTCACATCGTGGGTCATCGGAAGAAGTGGTACTTCGCGTGCATGCCCTTGTCGACGATATAGCACCGCGCTGTGGATGAGTGAGCGCAAACGCGACTCAGTGCACACGTTGATGAAAAAGATGTGAGAATGCGAGGTCTGTGGTGCGCATACAGTCCGCCCGATGTCCTTGTATCCCTGCTCGACACTCATACCCATGTCATACGCGCCGTATCATGCAGAGACGGAGCAAAGCCTGGATGAGCAATCCATCGCGCTGTAATCATGCCGCATACAGGAGAACTGACGCAGTATTTTGCTCGGCTTCCTGCAGATGCTCATCTCTCAGTCGCAAAGTTCCACACATCGCGCTCTGGCGTGTTGCGACATCCTCGAGGAGCTCTTCCAGCACCTTCAAGCCGGAGCGGATTCTGATTCTCGCCTCACCTTGTCGAGACTGGCGCGAGTATGGAGAACTTTCAACGCGTTCTTTACCAGGAAGTTATGGGCGACGTTACCCTCGATCGACCCGCTTCTGCGTATTCTGTCAGCGTTGCAAGTGGTGGAGACCGAGCAACTTGCCGAGGAATATGTGCGTACTCATACAGAATGCAGCCGATGCGCGCTAAGAGTGACATCGTAGGTCCTTACACGTCCAATCAAGTCGGATGAGTGGTCTCGCTGCCTGTACCTGGCGAGCTTCGTGCGCTGCATCGAAGGTGCATCCTCGAGGCCAGCCGTATCATCCGTCTGGTTATATATCGCTATGCTTCTCGGAGAGAAACCGCTTCTTCCTTCCGTGCGGGAGCTTTACTGGGAAGTCGTATCTTCGACCAGCGCCGAGCTCGCTCTGCTCGTGTCACCGTCTCTGCGGCACTTGAGCCTGACCTTCAAAGACTTTGACCAGTATCAGGATCACTGGACAACCGGTCTTCTTGCGCTGCTTCGCAACATCGTCCCTCGCGCGACTAATCTTTCCGAACTCCACCTCTACGACCTTCAGACGGATGACCTCTCTTCCGTTATATCGCCAGTCGGCTCGCTCCATCAACTTACCACTCTGGAAGTACAGGGCGCCATCGTAGACCTGCACGTGTTGGAAACGCTCTCTCGGATGACCTCACTTTCCGACCTCACGCTGTTGATTGAGCTCGACGACAATTCTGACCCTAAGTTCTGCGGTTTTCCCAGCCTGAAAAGGATCAACATCACCAACAACTCCGTCTCGGCAGGCGAGATAATCAAAGTCCTTGCTACATTCCGCTCGAAAACGGTCATCGACTTCGCTTTCAACAACGGCGGAGGCTCATGGTCTTCTCAACAGCTTCTTGCGGTATGCAGGGCGCTCGCGAAGCGCTGCCCAATGCTGGAGAGACTGGCTGCCACCATATGTATGCCTGGCTCGGACGATCTTGCCGCCACGATCGCGCCGCTCAACGGCCTACGCTCGCTGCGGGACGTAGAGCTCAAGCTCACTGGACGTCTGGGCGCACCGATGAACTACGCCGACCCACTCTTCCTCATGCTTGCTGCCTCGTGGCCGTGTATCGTCTCCCTTCGACTGTTATCTGACTACCCAGACGGCCATGTCTCTCCTCTCATTCTCCTCGCCTTCGCAAATGCTTGTCCGGACCTCCGTGAACTGTGCATCCCTATCCTCGATTTGCCTCTTGATATGGTCATGGGAGACGTCTCAACATTCCCACTCCGGGACCACGGCCTGAAGATCATGCGCGTGCAATTTCCGTCCGAGGAGATCGATGACGACAAGATCTTCGCTCTTATCTTGGACCGCCTATTCCCGAACATCGACATCGACGCGTCCCTTGCGTCTGTTCCGGCCTTGCGGAGTGGCGAGTGGGACCGGGTGCTTGATGAGGCGTTGAATTATTGTCAACTTGTAAGACGCAACAGGGAACCGGAGACAGATGCGAATAAGACCTAGGTAAGTACCTTCGCCACAGCTGGCCATTTTTGACTCTCACCGCCGGGCGTCACAGGATCATCTCGACCACCCATCGTTGCGCGCGCAAGGTTATAGGCACGGACGATTTCTTGCTCTCTTCCGAACCTGTGGCTTCCAAACTGTGTTCAAGTTCCTCGCTTCACATCAACCCCTTTTCTCAGTGCATTAGACCTCAGTTTAGCAGTTGTCTGCGCCGGCTACGAGCCGGACTGAAGCCAGTGAGATCGTGTTGCGTCCGAGGGTGAACCCGTCCTCAGGACTTCTACTTGTTTCTATCATTCCTCGCTGGGTGGTGGTTCGACCATTGACGTCTCGGCAACCTCCGTCAGATAGGGACATGACGATCGTCCGCGGACTTGGACTTCCTTCTCATTACCATCATGACCGACACCGTGGCCGTTCTCACCAAAGTAACGCGGTTACTTGACTCTGTAGAAGAAGATTTGGAAGTGGATCCAAACCTCCACGTCGCACTCAAGTGTATCCTGGCGAGTATTCGAGAGAACGTCAGGTCAAGGTCGAGGGACGTGTAAGCCAAGAGCACAGAGACGGTAAGTGTCGCTCGCTGCAATGGCCCACGTAGACATTGATAACAGCTGAAGACGTCTCCATGTCGTCCTCCGACTCGGAGGAGGATGCTGAAGATGTAATGCGGCCGCCAGAGGGAGTCAATATCGCGGCCCGTATGCTCGTCGACCCTGAGCTGCTTAGTAGTATGGAAGATGTGGGCGACTTCGCCGACGATCCTCTCATGGCCGACCTTTGCAAGCGCGTCTGGTTCTGGCAAAAACACGCTAGCGTCCCACGTAATGTGAGCATACGCTGTTCATGAGTAGCATGGTCCGGCTGACGACGGACATATCAGTACAATCCCCAAGTCATACCTGAGTGCGTCTATGCGGCGGTGATCGCATTTTAGGATAGCGCTGTCGAGATACTGCCCCAACTGAACCTCCGAGACGAAATTGACGGCAAGTATTGCCCCCAGTGCGAGCGAGCTGCGACTGCCAACGAGTCCAGTGCGACGACCAAGGAGCATCTTGAGGTGTCGACCCCCGAGCTTGTCGGTTGCAGCGTTCGATACGCACTTGTACACCATCCTGGCGACAGGTCGCTGAGGACTCACGGTGAGCAGCGAAGCTCTCGAGGCGTAGCAAAGCTTGTGCACTGATCTCACTACCATCTCAACATGGTCACTTCGTACCCGCCGCGGCCTCATACACGCACTGAAGGCGCGCAAAGACCTCTCCTGCTGCATCGTGATCGAAGCGGAGGTTCGTAAAGGCGGCCTCTATACATATCGTCCAGAGGTCACCGCAGCAGCATCCTTCCTGATGTCGCGTACTTCGTGAGTGCGTCGTGCGTGCGCGCTAGCGCTCCTGCTCATTGGACTATTGCAGACTTACGGAAGTGAGGACGTGCATCACGGACGGGCGGTATTGGATGTTTGGTCGTCTACAAACAGAGGAAGACGGCCGCCGAGTTTTCAGGGACACTGATCCACTGCCTCTCGAATCTCCCCGGTCTTCGACCGGTCGCGATCGCAGCTCTCAGTAGTGGTCGGACTGCTAGCATCCTTGGTGAGTGTGTTTTGCTTAGAAGCCTTACCTGCAATGGCACACTCATTGCTGGCTTTCAGATCGACGGAGTAGCACCGTTCATCGGAGACGAGCAGGAAGTGAACGAAATAACCAACTAGTTTTACTGCAGTCTGCAATCTGCTCTCAATGTACGATACGATACAGGTTGTCTTACGGCAGTCACCTATCCCACTCCCATCCCTCGGCCGCCCACTCCGGCATCTGCGTCTCGAACGTCCCAAGACTCGTCGTGTACTTGAGGGCATGCAGGAATATGTAGAGCGACTCCGGCTTCGGGTCCGGGTGCAGCGGCACGAAGCACTCCGGGCAGTACTGCATCCCGTTCTCGTCCGTCTCAGGCGCGACTGCAGACGACTCCGCTACTGGCGGTGGCGTCGGGTCGGGCGTCGGCACTTCGGATGTGGCAGCGGAGGCAGAGGATTCCAAGGACATGCGGGTTGCGAGCTCGGCGACGTCCTCTACAGTGAGCTGGTCCTTGAGTGGCTCCACGTCCGCTTCTACAACCGGGGTCGCAGCTGTGTCACTCTGCGGCGTGACGGATGACAGCGCGGGGCCACCGCGCTTCCTCTTGTTTTGCGGAGGCAGAGGGATCGTAAAACCGTGCGGCGCGAGCGCGCCCTTCGCTCGGAACACGACGTCGCGCCAGCGGCCCCAATCTTCGTCCTCATCCTGCAGAGTCCAGTATGTGAGCCCGGAGTTCGTACAAGCCACGGAGTAGATGCGCACCTTCATATTACGAAGACGCGTGATGATCCCGACTGCCTCGGCCGAGAGTGGGACAGGGGAGCCCATCCCGATGTCGTGTCCAGTCTCACGCGGGAGGAGCTTCGGCCGCGCATCCTCGCCCTCGTTGCTGTCAGTTGCAGATGCATTCCCCATGGGCCGTGAGATCGACTCGGGGTTGGTGGACGCGTCGAACTGGAAGCCCGAGTGCGCCGGCGCTTGCGGCGCGGCGCGTTCGTCACTTGGAACGAGGTCGATGCCGCCTTTCCCTAGATTCTCGCCCTGTGTACGGCAGACAGGGTGAGTCGTTCGCTTTCAGAGGACATAGTGGGGACGTACCCATATACGAGGGTCGGAGTAGATGGGGTCATTCGCGATGGGATGTCCGAGGTATTGCAAGTGGACGCGGATCTGGTGTGCTGCAGAGAAGTTCGGTCAGCTGTCATGGGTAGCTTACGATGTCAGAGCGTACATCGGCCTGTCTGTGGACGACCTGTTGGTACATGGTCAGTTTCAGAGTAACCTAGTTTTTGTGAGACTCACACTGGAGGACACTCGTGTCCGTGTTCGCGTCGTATCTTATACGCTTGAAGATCGTCTTCGCCGGCTATTCCGGGGGTCAGATGATGCGTCGGAGCAATCACTAACATGCACATACCTTGCCCTCGGGATGGACAATGTTCAAGCCCATCTGCCGGTCGACTGTCAACAGGGGCTCCTCACAGGTGATCTCTTCTCTGCGCAACGTCAGTTGGTGGTCAGGATGGTGCAATTGAACATGGGACATACTCTGGGAATTCTCCCTTGCATCGAGCGACATACTCCTTCTTCACCTCGCCGTTGACGAACTCTCGCGAGAGCGTGTTCGCGAGCGCGGAGTTAAGCGGGAGAATCATAAGGCCGGAAGTCAGCCTATCCAGCCTGTTCACCGCTACAAGACGAAGTCAGCACAAGGCTGCGCGGGCTATGAAGCACGACGTACTATACACTTTCTCGAATCCAAAGTCGTTCTTCAAGATTTCGACCAGGCTGTTGCGGAAGTAACGGCCGGCGGCATGGACAGGCTAGTACAAGAGTCAGGCGCGGCGATGCATCCACAACGAGAGCGCATACGATGGAGCCTGGCTTGTCGATGACGATGAACTGCCGTTCTTTGTCGTGCAGGACAATCCGGACGGGCGTCGACGTGACTGGAGGTTCATGGCGATGAGATACATTCCTGCACGGACATTAAGCAACTATCACAGGGAATGGGAACCTTAGGTCACATACTCTATTCTGTCACCATTCTGGACGATCGTGTCTGGTTTGGCGACTTTCCCGTTGATGGTGGTCACACCCGATTCGAGTGCATATCTCTACAATCATGAAACAGTCAACATACGGAGGAACGGCTCGACGACTACAAACCCTCTCCGTGGTCATCTCCAGCGGAGCCTCGAGTGGAGAGCGGGATGGTGACAATGACCTAAGTGGATCTGGCTCCTGTAGATTTGGCCCACCATGACTCGCCCTCGCCTTCGGCCTCGACCGCCGACATGACACTCTTCTCGGCGATGTCTGCATCCCACAATGGCTCACTCGGAGCGGCCGGTATTCAGCCCCGCCATCATGCAACGTACTCACATCAAGCTCGACCACGCCCTCACAAGGCCGACTACCAAGTGGCTGACAGTAAGGCCGGTCAGAATGACCGTACGCCCAACGTCAAAAGCTTATGTGTCATGATGTAGCGTGGATGAAGAGAACCCGTGCAAATCGAAACTCGCTCACGAAACCTAAGAAAGAGTGTAGTCTCGCTACACAACCGAGGGGTAGCAAGGGCAAAATGGTACAGGAGTTCTGGACCTTGCCTTGAGATGGTTCTCCTCACGGTTCTCTTCCCTGGGTGCCCCGACGTCGAGGGGCGGTGGTAGAAATGCAGACGGGGCAGGCTGAGTCTCCGATGCAGACAAGGCACGTACCATAGGTCATAGACCGTCTCCCAACGCAACATGGGCGACCCGGTGCGAGCAAGAACTCAGGTCAAGTCGACGGCAGCAAAGCTGCATGATGTATATCTTCTGGCTTCTTGACAAGAATCATACTGGCGCACAGATCGCACATGCGGCATTGAGAAAGGCCGCCAACCTTTTGATTTCAAGGTGAGAACACGTACATAGAACTCCATAGACCGGTCCCGAAACTCCGTGGATACCACCTCGAGGATCTCGCGTCCCAACCAGCGACCCTTCGCCATCGTCGTGTACGGGTACCAGTAGGGCGCAATCTTCTTCAGTCCCGGAGTGGCCCTTCCAGTCTCCTTCGCAACCTGTTCTCCCAGAGGGTGAGTTGTCTGCGTGGCCATAGTCGAGGCTGGGCGCAGCGTGGTCGACATGATGAAGTTGGTTAAAACTTGACGGAATATGTCGGCATCAGAAATTGGAATGGGAGATCTGCGCACAGCGCGGCCCCGACACCTCGTGGAGAGCACAGTACCCAACTCAGAAGCCAGAGTGAGACACAGACACAGACACAGGCGTCGTAGTCAAAGGAGGAAAGCAAGCTCAGCAGGGAAAGGCTGAGAAATGAAACACGCGAAGTGAAAAGATACCGAGCGGATAAAAAATGACGGGGAAGCCTAATGGACAGTCAGGGGATTGAACCCTGGACCTCACGCATGCGAAGCGTGCGCGCTACCACTGTGCCAAATGCCCATAGATTTTGCATCATTTAGGAGCCGCCGTGTTCCTCGAGGCTCTATATGACTCAGACCGACACCAACATAACTTCGCGCCTCCGGACCACTTTATACAGTCGCACAGAAGTAACATCGGACTCGCGGGACTACTTACTTATCGCAATACTGGGTTCCCCCGCGCCAACGCTGCGCTCGAGTCGCATGGCTTCAAGATCCCTCCGCCTCCGTGAAACAAGAGGTAAAGCCGAAGAGTTTTCTCCAGCATCCACCACATCACTGCTGAGAACTTCGCGGACCGTAGAGTCATTTGAGACTCGGGTGGCAAAGGTGACTACCCCAAGCTCCGTGGGCCAGCCATTCTAGCTCTATTCTGTTATATGATCAAACGGTCGCACTCTTTCATTTCAGTACATACTATGTCTTCCAGAGCTTTCGGAATACAATCTTCCCACAAACGGAGCTACTCCGTCAATCTGAACGCGAACACCTGTGTGAGAAGCAACATCTCCATGTGAACTCTGAACGTTCACTCAACCAGAATGCGCAGCCCGACCACTGTAGAGAGCTCCCCTCTCAATAGAGGCATATGAGGACCAATCCATGGTAGAGGAGTATGGAGGACCCGTGGGGAAATATCCATGTACACCCGATCGCCGTCCCGCATCGTCAGGCACCCAAACCACCAATACTTCCCATCAATGACGCAAGTTCTTACTTCCTTAAGCCTGCGATGCACCGGTGAGAGGCAGCGCTAGTCGCAGGGACGACGCACTCACGAAGTTCGTGACATAATAAAGGACGCCACGGCGATGACGTCTGGACGAAAAGCAATGATGCCGTCTTCCCGGTGTCCGTCCACGATGCAGCAGGAGACACTTGCGCCTGACCTCATGGCGCCAATTACTTGGCTACGTGTGCAAAGGGGTTTCGCTGCTGTGGTTGTCAGGACCGTCACATCCGAGGATTATCATTGCTCAGTGCTCACCGGGGTATTTCCGCGACTTGTCACCAGGATGGTGCACGAGTGCGTAACGAACGTTGCAACCGACGAGGTCGGGTGGCGCCCCACTTCGCTGTCCGGGTACTTCGCCAAAATCCGACTCACTGCTGCGAAGACGCAATCTGATATGATTTCCGTGTTATATCCCTGCTCTGGTCGTCAGTGCGTATATACAAGGTGCGCAGGAGCGTTAATAGGGGCCTCGCGACCTGTAAAACACTCACTTCATGGAAGACCCTCGTGTTCTCTTGCCAGAACATGAAACGCTTGCAAATATCGGCCATAAGAGGATCATCGGTGAAGTCGTTTGCCATTGCCATACTGTCGAGCAGCTCAGGGGCGATAAAAATCGCCTTCCTGATGACTGGCGGCAGTGTCACATCCTCAGCACTGGAGGACACTGTGGGTGTTCGGGTGTTCTGACTCGTTCGTCAATATATATCCGATACGCGTTGAAGGGTGAGAACTTACTCTATGATCCCTTCTTTCGCCCATTTTTGAACTGGCAATGCGGCACACGTACACGCACACGCTGACGACGCACACGCTCAGCATGATAAGCCATACTACTAGAACAGGCTCCGAAATATGAGCAGCCTGGAGCATTGCGGTCTTGAGTAGGGGCGTCCGTAAATGTAATCAAAATGTAATAGTCAGGATGTCGATGAAGGTACGCGACACTGGCAGACCTGCAGACGGTGGCGCGTCTTGCGCCGGGGAATGCCGAATAACTACCTCAACCACTACTGAACGTTAAATGGTACCGCCACCGCCATTCCTTCGCTATCTATGACCCTGACCAAGCTGACCAATTCTGGAGACCGAGTTGTCTGTAGCTGAAACGGAAGAAAGGGGGTGGTGAGTTCTGCAAGAATGTCATACATAGACTCATGTACTTACTAGAGCGACTTTCTGAGACGGCAAATCGTAGTCGCTCAAGGACGCGAACTCTTATTCCCTGTGGTCTAAATATAAGTCTAATTCAACAGGTCTACTTGATATGGTCTATGGTCTAATCACGGTTCGTGGTATCATCGTAAATTCGTCATCTCCTCCGAGCGTTTCTCGATCAGTCATCTCGCCGTGCATCGTCTCGCGGCCACAAGTTTAGCGGCAGCGAAGTCGACACGAAGAACAACGTGAAGGCCGTCAGGATCAAGATCACGTACACCCCGTACCCGCCCATCCAGTTGCGCTCCAGCGAGGTGGCGAAGAGCGAGGTGGACGCTGCAGGGCCCAAAGCCCGCATCACCGACGCTACAAACTGCGCCGTCCCGTTCACCGCGCCCAGCGACCGGTTGCTCGATACGGAGGACCTGATGAAAATGAAGATCGCGCCTACGTGATTCCGGGGGTCAGTATTCCCGCTTTCATGCAGAAGGATGAGCACGTACCGAAGGCCAAGTCCATGACGACCATGAGCGCCAGCTGGACGGACACAAGCCCCCACACAACCCAGTCTACCCCGTGGGCTTTTGCGTAGAGGTTCATGACCGGGAACAACGCGTACATGGGGACGAACGTCGAGAGCCCTAGCTGGAAGGTGCGCTTGGGGCCCAGGACATCGATGGCCTTCGCGAAGAATAGCGCCTGGAAGATCCCGTCCAGCAAGCCGAGGCATCCCAAGATGAGACCAATGGTGGGTGGGGAAAGACTGAGGCCTCCGAGCGCGATGGGCGTGGAGAGGAAGAGGGGCAAGAGTGCGAGGAAGGCGATCTCGATGAGGGCGAGCACGCCGTAGTTGGCTACGGAGACGAGGACGGGTCGGGTTAAGACACTGCGCAGAGACGGAGGCGCGTCGTCTTGGTTGTCGCATGAGCCCTCCTCAGAGGATGTCGCACCTGAACGGCGCCCTCTCCGGACGGTCTGACAAATGATTCGGATCAGAAGCGCAAGTAGGACAATACCTGAGTTCTCACCTCTTTCAGGTACAGGGCTGTAATGACGAAGCAGAGTGCAGAGAATGCAGCCGCAACGCCGCAAGGGAGGAAATAGGGATACTTGATCCAAAACGGATGCGAGAAGACCCGAGGCCATCTGTCGTGAGGCTTGGCGAGCTGCCCGCCGATGAGGGGCCTGTACATGGTAAGTCAAAAGCAATTCGACGGCGTGGAACAAGAATTCGAACCCTATGGTCGCTCCGGTCGCCCATGATACTGGAATGTACGCGAACCCTTGGGCGATGTTCGTCGAGTCCGTAAGCTCTAGAAAGGGAACAATGAGTATGCGACTACGCAACAGTTCTGAACCGCATACCGCCCATCATGCTCTTCATCACACCCGTGTTTCCGTTCAGCATACCTACCAGACTCCGGCTATATCACGGTCAGCGACGTACGCCGAAGGTGCCAAGCGCGCTCACCTGATGACAAGGGTCAAGAACGTCTTCGACAAGCCGAAGCAGACCATGGAGATGGCCAGCCCGCCGACACCCACAAGTAAGACAGGCTTGCGTCCGATGTGGTCCGAGAGTCGCGACCACTGAAACACGAACATCGCCTCGGTTGCGAAGAAGATCGATTCCTCCAAGCAGCAACACAACGTATCAGCTCGTGGCAGTAGGTGGACGGAGATGTGCACCGCAACACACTCACAATAAGTCCGGCATAATACCCGACCTTCTTCTCGTCACCCCCTGTGATGTCCAACTCGCTCACCAGCTAGACAGGATATGTTTTAGCATAGTGAGGCACCCCTACGTGACGAATGAAGGGCACAGACCTGGTTAATGAACGGGAAAATGCAGTTAGACGTGATAGGCTCGGCGAGGTGCAGCAGCATGAGGATGCCGATTTGAAGCTTGGGAAGCGGGGTGGGCTTCCGCTTCTCCCTGGTGTCACGGTCCTGAAGGCCCTCGCGGACGTCCGAGAGCAGTGGACGCGTCTCCTCGGAGACGTCGTTCATTGCACGTAAGTGCGAAGCGGCAGCTCCTCGTCCACGAACGATGATGGTGGTCTGGGAGGTGGACGGGTACGCGTACCCGCTGAGATTCGCGAACCTAGATGATGGCGAGCGTTAGAACCTGCAGAATGACTAGGTGAGTCATACTGTCTCTGAGTCAGCGAGACATTCGGATAACTCTCACCTACTGTAGGCGGGCACGGGAGCGTCCTACAGAGTCGCGCAGCTTCCGAGTGGACTTGCGAACTTCGAACTTACTTAGTCGCAAGGAGCTCGCGGGACACAAACGCTCAGAAAATTTGGCATAGGGATTGACCTATATAGCGCCGGCCTGGCGTCAACGGCGGCGGTGGCTTGAATGGTCGTTGGCGACGTCGACCAGTCCTATCGTGACATTACAAGGATACATTGAATCGCCGGTATATGGCAAGAAAAGCTTGATGACAGAGATAGCATAGCGATGTGTAGCTAGTTCCTCCTGACCCCTTCGAATGTCGCTGAGCATCGATTGTTGCCTGCGCACTCATGCTGTTCGCCGACGCACTCCGACGCACATGGGGGACACCAGTCTGGTGGCCATAATTCCGCGCCCCGTGTTCGTACCCTCGAGCTTGTCGAATACACGTCCGCATGGGTACTTGTTCACCTCGAAGCCAACTTGCGGTGCCGACGGGAAGGGGTTGAGGTCGTAGACACAACGGGCCAGGATCGCCTGGGCACGGGAAACTGGCGAATGTGAGAGTCGCTGGCGATGACGACGAGCTGTCCAGCCGGGGGAATGACGCTTGAGCCTAGGGAGGCCACTAGGAGTTGTCGTCGCAAAAGGTCGGGATGAAGTTCGTCTCATCGCAAGGCTGCGCTCATTGGTGTCCCAAGCCGGAAGGAGGGAGCAGTGGAATGCTTTTGAAGCACTTGTCTTCGCGGCGAATACCTGGGACGAAAGTCCGCAGATTCTCGAGCAATGATCTCCAGTGGAGTCCGTCCAGCATCGCGCTGCACGTCTCCGGAGGAAGTTGCAAGGGAGCTGAGCTAGCGGCCGCGGAATGACCCAGAGAAGATCCA
Organism: Polyporus arcularius HHB13444; assembly: GCA_004369055.1. Classification (NCBI taxonomy): domain Eukaryota; kingdom Fungi; phylum Basidiomycota; class Agaricomycetes; order Polyporales; family Polyporaceae; genus Polyporus; species Polyporus arcularius. The sequence continues at coordinate 67,425 of ML211007.1, read as the reverse complement.
GAAAGAGAGTCAGAGCTATCACGGGAATTATGCTCAGAACCGGTGCCGAGCGAGGAGGTGAACGCAGAGTGAATACCGTTCGACTGGCCGATAGAGGTGGGCGCATCCAAGGAGATCATGCGACGCAGCATCTTTTCAATGATGGACCTTTGGGTGATGTCGCGGAACTGAATTATCCTCGATGGGCTGAGCGTTGAAAAGGATCGAGTACGAGGAGGCGAACAGCCAGGAAGCAAAGATATCGAAGGTGGCGGCAGTGGGCTGTGACTCGAGAGCTGATAGTATCAGGCATAGGCATACCGCCGCGAGCTGCGATGTGAGATGCGTCGCGCACGAGTTTCTCCGCCGCCGCTTCGAGAACAATCACGGATTGAGAGGACAAGGGCCCTTGAGGACGAGAAGTGCAGGTCTGCAGGTGCAGAGAACAAGGATACCAGGCCGTAACTTGAATGGCTCACCGCAAGTGGAAGTCATCATGCTGTCAAGCATATTGGAAATGGAGGAGCGTCGTACATGATCGCCGAGGAGGTTTCAACTTGCAGATCGTCTGGCTCGTCAGAAAACAGCAGAGGCAGCAAAGGCAAGAGGGACGCCAAGATCGCGTGACGCCTGGTTATTAGGCACGGTTCGGTGGGACAAGAGAGTGGCCGCAGTAAGGAGTGGAAGGTGGGTGTCGCGGATGGTGGTGGTATGAAGGCAAGACGCGAAGTTCCGGTTGGGTTCGGCGCTGAGACACTTTCATCCTCTTTGATCACCAACCACCATCATCACTCGACCTCGTTCGACTCGGACCAGGACTCTGAGGTCGGCACCCTGACAGCTATCGCTCCCGGTGACAGACACGAAGGCTGAACATGTATCGGTGTCCACCTGGAGGGGCGTCATATCACCGAGTGTGACCTTTTGAAGGAAGATGAAGTTCTTTTGAGACAGATTCAGACCTATTCAGACGCACAAGTATAGTGCATCGCCGGGCTCTCTTGGTGAGTAAGGCTTCCTCGCGAGCATTCCTCCAAAACGCTGCCCCCAGGTACATGGTACGTGCGCAGAACGTGCGTAGGCCGCGGCTTTGCTCCGCGCGCGCGAACGTCTGTGGTCTACACACCCGGTCGCTAGCACGGTTGCTAGCAGCTCAAGCATCTTGGATTCTCGGAGTCGTTCGTTTGCTCGACATGGTCGCGACGCATCCTACCAAGCTGCAGGGTCCCCATTCCCGCTGGCTGGCCAGCTTCTATCATCTGCTGTGTTCCGGACATACGGTGCTGATTTCAGCGAACCATACGCTGTCCGGTAACGGTCGGTCGCGTCAACCATGCGATCTTGCACCATCCCGCGAACGAACGACTGAACAGTAAGCGCCCTTTATTGCGGTCGAGGTCGTGTAACGAGGCTGACGTCTATCACAGGGAAACTCCTCAATACAATGAGGCCTCAACACTCACGGACATCTCCTGCTTGCTCGCCATCGAGACCAAGGAGGGATGCGAATACGGCGTCTCCTCCTACCGTACAGAAGCCATCGTGGCCGGGTTGGCCTGAGGTCACGCCCTTCGTGAACATGGCTGCTTCTCCCCTCTCTGAACGATTGCAGATGAGTCGAAGAGTGAACTAATGGCGCAGAGTGGCCGTTTGGTGCACTCGAGATGTGGGACGTGTGGGACGGCTACCCGGTGTGCACGGAAGTACAAGCGAATCCCCTGCTCATGAGGGCTATCCCGAGGTACAGCCTGCTTGCGTGAGAGTTCGTCTGTCTCGAGTGGTTGGCCTGCTTGCATGTTGGGTGAGTACACTGTCCCTTCGAATGATGTCGCATGCTCACTGTTGGTGTTTAGATTGACGGTAGCACCATTTGTTGGACGCACATAATGAGTCTATGCACATATCTCAGATTTCCACAAGCAGCCCACCAGGTTCGCCAAGCCGAGACATGTCGCATTTTCCGCGAACCCTGTGATTGAGGGAAGCTACACGCGAAATACCCGCCGCTCTTCGCTTGGTCGTCGCGGCGTATGCCTCCATTCTTGGGTATGCCCTGCTCAGCCTTGGAACCTGTCGTGACATATGTGAAACTGTAAGGTAAGTGTGACCTTATCTGTCTGTTCCCGTGCCCGGCCTCACCGATACATGTGACAGGTCAAGGGCGGAGATGACATGGTGAGAGGTTACAGGATCCAGACATCTCATCCTCTACCCTGCAAGTCATGTCCTCCTGAGGGTGCCTAGCTTCCCAGGTTCTTGCCCAGCTCGGTTTCCTATTCTTCTTGCTCATGCGCCCGAACACGCAGGGTCGCGCCCGCAAAGGCCGTCATCGTATCCAGGTGCCTGGAATCAAGCCGCCCAGACATAACAGAAGACATATTCTCCTCGCTTCATGCCCGAGAACAAGACCACCCACATACGTTCACTGTGCGGCCAAGACGGAGACGCTCGGTACGATCTCGATGTCTCACAGCACTTTTGTTTTCTGTTTTTCGACTAGCTGGGGTGCGGTCCCCTTCGCGACGTCCTTTTGTTGTCACCGAGAAGGCAGGAGCTGTTAGCGGAATCACCGTGGACCCACAGTCGCGTTTATATACTCGAGTGTGCGCACGAGAAAGTCCCCGTCAGCGACCAAGTTAAAGTACTCTATTAACCGCGCAGCGCGCCTGGAGTGTTGAGTCGTGTCTTCTTTCCCTTGCCCAATCGGTCCTTCTCTTCTCGATGTTCTCACCATACACGGACGCTTCTCTTGGACTGACAACGCATAAGATGGCAGGCTTCACCGTCTTGAACCCGATCCACATCCTTCCTCTCGCGTCACCCTCATCGACGTCCGCTCCTTCCTCCATCACATCCTTCGACTGCAACTCCTCTCCCCTCTGGGACTGCGAGCTTCTCAAACCGCTTTCCACGGGATTACGCGCCCCTTCCACGTCACTGACCTCTCTCGACCCGGACGGGCAGCCGATACTCGTGAGCACCGCACTATGCGACGCCCAGCGCCGACTTGTGGACATACTCTCTAGCGTGCACTATCCACAGCCGCTCGCATATCTGGCACCATCCCAAGGTGATTGCGAGATCGACCCCGCAATCCCCGCACTCCAGGCTCACTGCCCCGCATCGTCACCGCCGCCCTACGCCATGTACTCTCCTTTGCCGTCCTCGCACAAGACCCCCTATCCATCTTATCGTCTCCGTCGAACCCCCAAGTCCACGATGTCCTTCAAGCTTGCGGCCCCCGCCCCGCGCGTTCCCCTCGCGTCTGTCCTGCAACACTGGGCCGCGCAGGGGTCTCCCTCACAACATGCCGTTACGTGCGGAGACGAGGTCGGCAGCAGGATGGATGTCACAATGGATCAGGATCACTGGGAATGCGAGTACGAGTTCCCTCAATCCGGACTCGGGCTGATGCTCGGAGCGGGGCAGAGATCGCAGACACGCGTCCTCCGCCACGGCCCATATACGCAGAGCCACTCGCGATCGCAATCGCAGTCCACATACTCCCGGCGTCTGCGGCGCCTCGCTCCCGCACCTCTCCAGCTCGCCACCACACCTCGCCAGCCTCTCCGCACACTCGCACAAGGCCCGTCACCTGCCACCGCTCCCGCTCCCAAGACCTCCGCCAAGGGCGAGCACGCGCCGCTCTCTGGCGTCTTCGTCGACGTCCCACTTAAGAACGGCGGAGACGTCGAGACCTATACGAGTACACGAGCCACCTCCGCGTTCGACCCCGATTGCATTCCCTCCCTCGACCTCTCTGCGTCCCAGACTCCCTCAGCGTCCCCGCACTCCACCTCCGAGCACAGCGCTTCCATACCGTCCGCCATGGCCTCCATGTCGACCGCACCGACTTCCCTAGTATTCCCCACCGCGACCGAGAACGCAAGCACGCGACCGCACACGCAAACACATATGACCGCTCACACGCACACGCAGTCTTACACGGACGCTACCCAGTCTGACAGCACGTCGTACGTCGACCTCCTCCTTTGGCGCCGCACCGTGACCCGCGCACTCGACAGCCCGCTGTCCCCCCTGCGCACGCCCAAGTCCATCAACTGCAGTGTCCGCACTGTTTCCGCCATGCTCAGCAGCCCGCCCGCATCTCCGCTGAAGTCGTTTGCGGGTGAGTTCGGTGTCATTCCGCAGTCGCCTGTCACCCCTGGTCTCCCATGGAATGCTGCTCCTCCCCCTTTGCGCCGGAACGAGTGGATCGCGCTTCCCGAGCTGAGCGAGCACGAGCCGCTGTCTCCGGGCACGGCCAGCGGGAATCCGATGATCGCGAACCTGCGTGTTGACCTCGATGTGGAGGACCTCGCGCTGCGTGCGGAGAAGTGTGCAGAGAGTATCGCGCACGCGTCGCTGGTGAGTTCACTCTACGTTGCACGATTCGCCGTCCGTCTCACTGATGATGTCACCACGCGGCTTGTGTAGTCTCTCCGTTCGTGCAGCCTTCTCAAGGATCCCGAGGCGATCGCTGAACTCTGCGAGAACTTGCGGGGAACGTTCACGACCGTCCAGCGTGCTGTGGATGCGACCCCGACCGAGTTCGTGGTCGACGGGTCGGACGCGAAGCAGAAGTGGTACACCAAGCACTGGGACATCATCGATTCTCTGAACAAGTGAGCATTGCATCTTCGCTGTCATCCTGAGACAGCTGACAGGATCTGTAAAACAGGAACTTGAGCCTCTTCTACCTCCTCGCACATCAGATCGAGGACCGCCCCCCGAGGATACACAAGCTCGCGCCGCTGATCGACAAGTTGGCCACGTATCAGGCGAAGTTCGCGGACCTCGCGCGGAGGATCTCGGTGAGTCCGGACAGTCCTCCGCTTGCCATGGTGACACTGACACGACACCCGCCGTTGTTACAGCTGTCGTACGAGAGGCTCCGTCTGCTCTCTCTTCGGACGCAGCTCACCACGGCCAATACGATCGCGCGCCATGCAGAGGACGAACGCAGCAGGCGGCGCAACGAGCGCGCCGCCATGCAGGACGGACGCGTGCGGCGACGAAGCTTGCGCGAGGATATCCGGCGGGTGCGGGGCACGATTCGCGCGATGCGGGACCGCCATGCGGAGGTCGTCGCGAGGGATGAAAACATGAACATGGATGTGGATGGCAACCATGAGGAGGCACGACACTGGAAGGCAGGTTAACGATCACACAACTCGCCTCAACAAGGGGTATCATTTTACGAAGATTTGCACGCACGACAGGTGCACATTGACATGGGCAGTTCGGACCTCCCGCGCACTGGCAGCCAAATGATCCTCCAAGCTCGGTGCAAGTTCTGCCCACACGATTCATAGACGCATGCGGAAGCCTCGGGCCCAATGTAGGACCTAGCCTGACTTCCGCTTCACTTATTACGACCTCCGTGACTTCTGCATGTGCGTATAGCTCATGCGGAGATCAATGATCTTGTTGCTCTGTATCGGTAGGATGTAGCTCTACGTACCATTGTAATGATAAAATCTGTACATACCAACGTGAAGTTCTATGCTATCCATCATGTCGTCGGCTTACTGCAACTTGCGTTGTATATGCGAGTAAGTATGTGTCCACTTTCAGAAACTTCAAGTAAGCGATTGAGGTTCATCAGCGCTAGAAGTCTTGCGCGCACGGACCATGTCCCATCACCCTGCCCTAAATCAGCGAAAGTATATAAACCTGCCTCCGTCGTTCGCTGTTTCTTCAGAACATACTCAGCTAGGATCTATTTTATAGGTACTAACTCGAGTCTCGCATGTTTACACATGCCACATCCTTCAAATCCAGTCGATGACACCAGCACCCGCTCGTATAACCGAGAACATGGCCGCCTCGCGCGGTCTCGAGGACGTTTGGTGCGTTCGCGGCGCGGCTCTTCGGAGTCGCGCTGCGTCGTGCCAGCGAGCCGGGTGTATGTCTGATGGATTTCTTAGTGTAGATTTGTTTGTACTTTGTCTGCAATGCAACATCATGCCCTCCCATCATTGGAATCTGCGTGGACTGGCTTGGCGAAAAGTTTTGAACTCCGGTCTGTCTTACTGAACGTCTTGGTTCAACAGGCAACAATTTGCGTTTTCGTCATACGACACTTCGACCCGCGCTCGGAGTTGCAAGAAATGTTCGAGATTCAATAGTGCGTACCCACTCATCCACGATTTCGAGTTCGTCCTCGCTATGTCAAGTTCAGAAGAAATTCACCGACGTCCAGTGTTACTGTAGCTTATATTCAGGGGTCTATCTTAGGTGCGCTTCAGGGAGCTCGCGATTTTGAGGCAGCGCCTGCTCGTACGTAGACCACAGTCCCCTACAGTCCACCCCCCCCCCTCCCACTCGCCTGAACACCCACCTTCAGTCGTCGTCGAGGCAGCGCAGTCGGATTACCACACGTCCCCGACATTCACGCCGATGGACCTGAGTCTCAGCTCGTCAAGCTGCAGACCGTCCGTCGTCAAGCCGCCGTCTACCCCGAAGCCTAGGCCAGCGGATCTACCTGTAAAGCTCCATATCCTCCTCTAGCTCAGGAGGGAGCCAGTCAACGTGGACAGGCATGTACACCGTCCTGGGCATAGTCGTCCTGCCTACGAGTCCCCAGTCGGGCAGGATACTGGCTTCTGCGCTTAACCCCTCGCTGAGCGACGGCGAAGGCAACAAGAAGCTCGTTCACAGCACCGCGACCGCCGTCCGCGTCCAGACCACTTACCAGGTTTGCAAGGACGCTCCTCGTCCTCCTCGGCGTCGAGTCCTCGCTGATCTCAATAGCGCGTAGGTAGATTCCAATAGAACTGTGTAGATGACCCAAGGTGACCGCGCGACGATTTACCATCAATCCATCATCACACAACGTTGGGGCATCCCCGAACGACCGTTCTTCGGCTTCAGCCCGATGACTACGGAGTAGAAGTCAACACGGCGTCGCACGGCGAAGTCTCGCGAAATTTCACACTGATCCTCGCATATTTATATAGGAAGAATCGTCGAGGTGGGAGGCCAGCATTGCCAGTATGTTTTTGTCCCCGCAACCGCTACCAGAGATGATGTGCTGATGTGCATGTGGTGTGCATTTGCAGATTGAGATGAGGGCACTTGTAATCGTCGCACACGTTGCGCTCGCCTTCCTGTGCAGTGCATCTCCGCTCTTTGATGAAGAGCAGGTGCTGTTCGACGCAATTCCTGTTGGTAATCACAGAGTCGTCATTACACCCCAACTCTCCGCCTACGTGAAGAATGCACTGCAGACGGCGTCCATACCGGGACTCTCGATGGGTATTGTGCGACTCGCCGAGGGGCGGCACCTTCCTGCCGTCGAGCTAGCTGCCTGGGGCAAGCAGACGGAGGACGGTGATGGTGAGGACCTGACCCCAGATGTGAGTGCACCTCGCGCAACTTCTCTCACGACTGACGCAAGTATGGTCCTTGCAGGCCCTCTTCGCCATAGCATCCTGCTCGAAGGCATTTCTTGTAGCTGCTGTCGGTCTATTGATCGATGACTATGCACACGGACGGAACGTCACGCCTCTTCCGGGGAGCATGCGACTCCTGAGTTGGGACACCAAGATGCACCATTTGTTACCAGACGAATGGAGCTTTCCAGAGGAATGGGCCGAGAACACGCTCAGCTTGCGTGATGCGTTCTCGCATCTGTCTGGCCTGCCGAGGTGTGCTCGTTCTTTGCCGTGTCTGCTGCGGGAAGACGACTATGTAACACAGTCAACGCAGGCACGATTACTCGTACCGCCCTGGCGATACCATAGGCGACGTGCTGCGACGGCTGAGGCATCTCCCGCATGCGTACGAACTGCGGGAACAGTGGATGTACAACAACCAGGTCCGCGCGTCCCGCTCTTGCCACCCGTTTGTCTCTGACATGTAGCGCCTAGATGTTCATGTTTGGAGCACACATTGTAGCGAAGCTCACGAACGCTCCATACCGCTCGTTCGTCGAGTCTCGCATATTCAATCCGCTGAACATGTCCTCGACTACATTCTCCCCCTCTACCGCTGCGAAGACCGGAAGGCTGACGCAGACGTGGACGCGCGGGTCTCGAAGGGTTCCCTTCTGGTTCCCGGACGAGGTCGCAGAGCTCTTCGCCGGCGCAGGAGGCATTATATCCAGTGCGGAGGACATGGTACGCACATGTGGCGAACGAGCTGCACTGTGGCTGACATGCATGCGTGTAGACGAAGTGGCTTGCGGTGCTGCTAAACGAAGGCACCGACCCGACCACGAACACGACAATCATCCCACAAGCCGCCTTCACCGAGATGATCACAGCTCGGACCATCGTCAGCGGCGTTGCTGTCGGGGATCTATCAATCATGGGCTACGGCATGGGCTGGTTCCGGATGTCATACCGCGGACACGACGTGCGTGCGCTGGACCCGCTTCAGCGTGCACCGCAAACGGCATAAATTGTACTCTACTGACATGCACCTGCAGGTTGTTTGGCACTTCGGCGCGATCCCCGGCTTCTCGCTCCTCGTCGCTTTTCTCCCAGCGGACAATCTGGGCGCTGTCCTCCTCGCGAACATGGATGAGAAGCAGGACGACAACATGCGTATGCTCTACCGCGTCATCGACGAGGCACTTGGGCTATCTCACGACGAGGAGCCGACTGTGTCGCCTGTGAGACCGGAAACGGCCGCTTATACGGAGGATGGTCTGATACATGCATTGGAGGAGATTGTGCCCGTGGAAGCTCTCCCTCTAAACTTGGAGACGTACACGGGAACCTATGAAGATTGCGCATACGGGGAGCTCACCCTTTGCGGCCCCTCAAGCACCTCCGAGTACTGTTCTCAGGTCTTAGCAGACTTTGCCGCAGTCGACGCCGCTCAGCACATACCTCCCTCCGAACATGGCCTTATCGCCGCCTGGGACCGGGCCTGGTCTACGCACGTTCGGCTGCGCCACACGAGCGGAAATTCGTTCGTTGCGACGTTTCCCCGGCTATTCCCACAAGGGTATGGCAGGAACACGACGCCGTTTGAATTCTGGGACTCGCAAATCTCGGTCGGGAGGGCGGAGTTTGTTCTGCGCGATGGGGAGGTCGTAGGGTTTGCGCTGGTTACGGAGGAGCAGGCTGCTGCTGCCCGAGCGAAGCGGACGGGAGGAAGCCTCAGGGACATCGCAGATGCATGGTTCAGAAGAACGGCGTAGTGTTGACTCACTTGTCCCCACTGCGCGCATCCTCCACAGACATATTAGCAAAGGAGCGTCTATACCCACGGGTATACAAGAAATCGTACACTGGCGTCCCTAAAACCTCTCAAATCCGCACGAAAGAAACTCGCATCATACCACAAATGGATTCCGCCGCTTGACGTACCACTGAGGCTTCTGCGGACCATGCATGATATCTGCGCGCCAGCATCATTGTCAGCGAGCTCCATGCGCAGATGGACTCGAAGAGACGCACCGATTGGAGAGGTAAAGTTGTGCAAGAATGGATGCACGCCGCTCAGAGTCTCGTCGTGCGCCGCGAGGGCACCGGCGGTCAGCCGCGAGGGCGACGGTTGCACGACGCGGCCCTCGATGATCATCCCGGACCCAACGCGGCGGTTCGGCTGGAACGTGGGCGTCGGGAGCGCGTTGGAGTTCGGATCCGCTATCACGCTCGGAGTTCGCACACTCGGGATTGGACTCAAGCTCGGCATCTGCTCGTCAAGGTCGAGCGACATGCGCGGCTTGTTGTGGTCAGTGTCGGAGAACTGGTAGTCGCGGGCGGGCGATATGGGGCCATCGGAGAGCGCGTCGGAGAAGCGCTTCTGCGGGAGCGGGGTGAGGTACGAGTCGCGCTCAGAGTAGCGGGACTCGCCCCGTGCGTTGCGGGACTGCGACTTTTCGCGCGTAGCGTGGCGAGATTGGATCTCGCCTTCGACTGAGCGGGGAAAGAATATCTACGAATGGGGGTCGGTATGTGAGAGGTGGGGTGTATGGGCAGGAGCGGAGCATACTCACAACGAGTGTGATTGCAGAGGAGATTACACAACCGATACCAGAGACACAAGCGAAGAATTCAGTCCAGAACCTGTGAGAGTGTTAGCCTGGTGTTGTGAAAAGCAGCGAATTATTTACGGGCTCTCATTGACGTGCTGATGGGGACGGACACCGTCAATAGCGAGCACGAGGAGCGGTACGACGAATAGGAGGCGGAATACGACCCGGAGGCAGTTCAACTCGTGGAACGTTGTCAAGCGCACGATGGTCCGGACGTCCACCCCACTCCTTTTCTATGTCCTGGAAGTCAGTCGATCACGAACGTTGGCAGTGAAGCATATAGTATCGCGCTCACCAACTTGTTGATGAACTTGGGGAACGTCCACAGAATCGGCATGAACCATAGCGTAAGAGACAAGCTGCCCAAGCTTCCCGCGAGAAACGTGAAGGCTTCACACTGCACATCTCAGTCAGCTCTGTGGGTGATGCGTAACTGCATGGGTATGATCACCTTGAGCGGGTCCGCGCGATTGAAGATAGTGACGAGTGGCATGTACAAGATGGCGATAACTGATCCGCCGATCCAAGTCTTGAAGTACAAGCTTCGGAACCAGTCCTGCTGTACCGAGCCGGAGTTGACGAGAAAGAGCCAGAAGCAGAGCTCTTCCAAGTGCGTGACCCTGTGCCGGATCAGAGAATATTAGCTTGGCTTCTCTGTGGTGCACGGGTTAGTAGGACACGCACATCTCTAAACTCCATGATATCGTGAATAGCAGGTATAGCGGGAGGATCGCGTTCTTATGCTGTTGGGACCACATTTGCCACGGCATCGGGACGACTAATCTCTTACAGTCAGTACTGTGCGATAGCAGGGGTGTACAAAGGGACGACAACTCACTGCCGTATTCCGGGAGAACGGTGAAGCCCTCTTGGTACTTGATGACGGTGAAGCCTATTGCATAGGCCATGACTGCCGGTACGCTTAATAAGTACGTATACTGTACGAAGGAGGAGCCGTGGCAGTCAGAATATGAATCGCGTTGGAATTGACGATCACTCACAGTCATGAGCCGCTTGAATGCCCCAGTGTAGGGTCCATTGTTCAGCTTGAGACACTTGAACTTGTCGAATTTGTACAGGTGAAATACGAGAAAACATCCAAGCTAAGTACAGTAGCTTAAGCTTCAGCTATCTCCACCACAGCCGGGTCACTCACCAAACAAGAGAGAATGGACCAAACCAGATAGGTTGCCGGAGTAGTGTGTGACATGGTGCGGAATTAAGTAGGACGAAAAGCACGGAAGTACTGTCCAAGGGGGATCCGTCAGTACATGGACAACTAAATCGGTCGGGAAGCAGGTGAGAGAAACATGCTAGGCTGTAGACTCCGGACAATTGAGAGCACCACTTGGTTGTAAAGCAACCATCAAGCCGCGGGCTCATCGTTCCTGCTGGAAGACCACCATGCAGATCAAGTACGTGGCGGATTGGGTCAAACCTCCGAGATTGTCAGCACGGTGCATGCTATTGCAGCATTCAGGTCGTATCAGACTTGTTGCCAGACAGGTACCGGATGGGAGGCAATGTCATCGTACCAGCCACACTGCCGCATTGATTGCAGAAACCCCTTCGAAGCCGGCCATAACGTGTCGGGCCTCATTCCTACGGATGAACGTAGAGACCGGTCGTCCGCAGCGACAGGCGGCGACCTGATACTGTACATAACTCACTGCCCTGTAGCTGTGCAAAATGCAACCTCCCAAAACCGCACTGCGCACGATACACAATCACGTTCCGCCGCTGTGGCGAACTTGTGGCGAACTGGAAGCAATCGCACTCCGTGAGGGACGGGCTCGCTTCCAACCTCCACAACTTCTGAACGCGGGGCACGAGAAGACTCGGATAGCGGTTACAAAAGATCTTCCGCGATAGCATATGCATCACGCTTCAGGAAACCTCGAGATCTGAAGACCAAAGCCAGGAACGCTGTAGTGAACGATAGACTCACTAACGTTGAACACCCGAGTGCTACGGGGTAGCTCTGGAGTGGTTATGCTCTTGACGTCCTATGGGGGAGGAAGGGGAGGGCGAAGCACGGCTGAAGACTACCATCGGGGCAACGAAGGGGTAATACATATGGCCAAGACACAGGGTCATCGCTGGTGCTGCACATGGTGCACATCAGCCGGACATCAAACACTGACGCGCGGCAACATCCTCCGTGCCAACATACCTCCTCCATCATCTCCGCTCCCGTTCATCCGACAGGTACATGCCATGATGTGCGAGAGCTTAGTCGATGAACTGTTGAAAAGATGGTGGCCCATGGATACTTTGAACCTTGTCGTTCATGTTCGAAGTTTTCTCCGTGCCTTGCACAGGAACTTGGTGAAGTACTCGGTATTTGTGGAGGCCGGCGGTTGCCCACCGGTGAATATTTCCTCTCATGCTGCGTAAGATCAGTATTTGCAACGCTTCAGGATGTTCAGGTGTCGATGAAACCTTTGATCGCAGGACTTTGTAGGTGATGCGGGCAGGAGCAGATCACAAATTGCCAAAACGGGTTATCTAAGCGAAGGTGTCGAGATCTAACCATAATCTGCTTTTTACTTCCGTACTACTGTCATCTCATCCTCGCAATGTCTCTGGCAACACCCACACAAGAAGACCTGGAGGAATTGTTGCTGTCGTGCAGATACGGAGATGTTGAGGACATCCAGCAGTTCGTCGAAAAGTTCGGTCCGGACGCGCTCGCGACCGCGCGAGACGACAACGGGAACACCGTCCTGCACATGGTCGCGGGTAACGGGCACACAGGTACGTTCTTCGCCCGGTCTTCCTCCGCAGCCCAGGCGGAGCAGGCAACTGATGTGCGGAAGACGTCCCTTAGAAGCCCTAGACTACCTTCTTCCCCAGGTCCCCTCATCTCTCATCTCCGCGCGGAATAACGCAGGGTCCACACCGCTGCACTGGGCCGCGCTCAACTCGCATCTCCCCGTCGCGCAGAAGCTCGTGCAGTTCTCGGGCGGACCAGGAGTGGATTTGATCGACATCAAGAATAACACCGGTCGCTCGCCTCTTGGTGAGGCCGAGAATGCAGGGTGGGAGGAGGGAGCGAAGTGGTTCGTCGAAATGATGAACCTCGATGAGGGCGCGAAAGGCGAGGAGGACCTGCACCCCGCAGAGGCCCCGGACAGCATCGAGGTGGAGATCCAGGACGCGGAGGGGCAGGTTGCGAAGATGACCCTCGGAGGGCAGAAGTCGACAAGTAGCGCGAACGCGGGAGGCGAGACGACATAGACGTGAGTTCATCCCGTGATTCTCCCCCGGAACTGCGATGTCCTCGCTCCTAGGACTCACCCTCGTGCAGTTGTAGGTCAGCGTAGACGCATCAGGCACCATGTACGCTAGAGCGGCGATTGTAGCAAAACTACCGGGCGATCGCGTCCACGCATCCCTGGTTGCCATCCGTGTCACCAACGCTTCAACATATGACTGTTCCTGCCCGAACATGTCTGGGTGGATTGGGTTTGTGCGGGCGGGGTTGGCTCATCGTGGGCGGTGCCGTCCGCGCTCAGACGTATCTACCCCAAAGGTATTGTATTTTGAGTGGACGCACAGCTCCTCCGAAGGGTAATTGCTCGTGCTCGTCGCTGGTGGTCGCGATCCCGAATTAACCATCTTCATGAGCTCCCGGGTAATTGCGGAAGGTGCGAATAAGTGCAGTCAATCGTTCGCATTAATGTGGCGTGTAACTTCCCATTATAGTACTCGCAATACCAGGATGGCCCATATTGCCCCAAGTTTTCACTCCCCCAGTGCGCGCAACACTCCCTGCGGCCTCTCACCTCAACCACCACCATGGCCACTGCTCGTGCCCTCACCATCCCCGAGATCGCTCTCGAAATCGTCGAGGGCGTGTATGCAATGCCTGTCTCCGAACGGAGGCCTGTCCTTGCTAGCCTTGCGTTAGTGAGCCGAGTCTTCCACAACCGTGCGATGCGATTGCTCTGGGCCGACCTGCCGAGCGTAGAGCCGCTGTTCCAGCTGTTGTCGAACTGCGTATCTATTCTGGATACCGGCGGAGGCGCATGGCGGCGCGCGTACTCGTTGGTGAGTCGTCTTGTTCTGCCGGCGTACGTTATGATCATCTCGCATCGTGTCTCAGGCGTCTGCACCGGCCATTGACTCTTGTATTCCCAGACGCTGAACGCACTTCCGCCCGACAACGAGATCGCTCGTTTTCGCGAACTCGCTGGCTGGGTCCGCGTCTTGGACCTTCAAGGACAGGGCATGTCGTGGGAGTGGCCATATGATCGTTCATGCGGAGGAATCACAATGGACCCGCCATCATTGTGGTATCTGGCGACGAGTGCCGGTATCCCCCTCCTCCCGTCCCTCACCAAGTTGACGCTCCCTGTTACTGCCAACCATTCCGCCAGGCTTCGCGGGCCTCCGCGTCCTCGCTGTCTCAAACGTCGTTCTCGGAACAGAGCTGCGACTGTTCAACTCACCCCTTCTCCAAGCACTCACTATCTACCATCCCGAGTCTACCATCACCGACTCATACTGCGGTACTCTTGAAGTCGCAGCTGAGCGCTTCCCGTACCTCCGTCGTCTGGTCTGGAAATGGAGTCCGAAGAACGTTGTACCACCCGCCGCGCACATTCTGGCAGCCACCATCCAGCCTCTCTCCGTTCTCGAAGGGCTCCAGGATTTGTGCATCGATTTCGGTGAACGCCCCGTGTACGACAATGACATCGCTCTTCTCGCTGGGGCGGTCCCGCGCCTACTGCACCTCCGCCTCAAGTTTGACATGGACACGCAGAAACAAGGCCCCAGCGCGCAATCTCTTCTCGCGGTTGCTCAGCGCTGTCCCTCCCTCCACACCCTTCGTCTGGTAGGCCTCTTCATCACCGAGGCGGACGAAGCGAACGTCGCGACGTTTCCTTACGTTGGGAACCGCTTGCGCTACCTAGACGTGGCCGACCTCCGCTGCATGGGAGAGAGCAACGCGGCGATGATCATCGATCTGCTCTTTCCGTTCCTTGACATCGAGGCGTGCCGACGGCGTGCTGCAGCTGCGGCCTCTCGCCCCTCCACGGGCTGTTGGCTCGAAGCGTTGGACCGTATTGGGACATATCATGCTGCCCGAGAGTAACTACTGCCGGTGGGTCCCAAACAGCTCAAAATACGTTTCTCTTGATGCTCAGGTGGAGTTCGCGCCGGACCAGAGTTCGGACATCGTGCCAGACTCATCCCGATCTCCGCACTGTTGTCGTCTACGATTGGCAGCCTGGTCTCTCTCTACCCACTTGCTCTCTCGACAATGTCCTCTTCGCTGTTGGGCGCGACTCAGTATCTTACAGCACGTCGTTTCAGTTGACGCAGACGAAGAAATGATAACATACATGATGTCGAGTGTGAATTGTAGCCTCAGTTTGTGGACCTCCTCGAGTCCCAACGGTGATAAGAGCTTACTTAGAATTTCTGACAAGTGCTTGGTGCTTAAATAGGTATACCCACTGTACTGATGGTGAAGAGGTGGCAACATCCGAGCGACTGCCGGGTAGACCCACTGCCTACCCTCTGGTCTAATTAACCACTGAAGGATAGTAGATCAAGGAATTTGAGCGCCGCCGAGCAAGTCTAACGCGGAGCTTGAACATTGAGGGACAGGTCAATGTCGGAGCTTGACGTTAGCACGGTCGCCCGCAGGCTGTACGCGACGACGACAAACACTTCTTGCTTTACGACCACGATGTCTGCCCGGCGACAGGCGTCGACGACCTCACTCTCACGATATGCACGCGCTGGCTCCCCGGACTTCGCCAACCGCTCTCTTGATTTCTGCAATGCGTTCTGGGGACTAGGAGATGGCGGTGTTGACGTCCTCTTCGCGCGTATGCGCGGCGCGATGAGGACGATGGAGGAGTTGAGAAGCTACTGGAAGGAGAGGTGAGTACTTGTGCATGCTGGTACACAGGATGCTGCCTGAGCGCAGTACAGGGCGAGTATCGAGGAACAATATGCGAAGCGGTTGGCGTCGCTTGCGAAGATTACCCTGGGCAAGGACGAAATAGGGTGCGTCTTGTCTATATACGAGCCAGAGCGTTGTCTCACTCGGCTCTGCAGCGAGCTGCGGACGTCTTTGGATACCCTCAAGGCGGAGACTGAGAAGCAGTCGCAGGCCCACCAGCTCGTCGCTCAGGCCATCAAGACTGACCTGGAGGGTTCGACAGCAGCGTTCATCGCCCGACAGCAGGCACACAAACGAGGCATTCAGGCGCAGATCGAGAAGGAGTTCAAGACAAAGCAGACCCAAGAGGGCTACGTCACGCGCGCACGCGAGAAGTACGAAGCGGACTGCATGCGTATCAACTCATACACTGCACAGAGCACGCTCATTCAAGGGAGGGATCTCGAGAAGGTCCTCATGAAGCTCGAGCGCGCGCAACAGACTGTCCAGGCTAATCAGCGCGACTATGCGAACTTTGCACGCGCGTTGCACGATACGATGCAGAAGTGGGAGCAGAGCTGGAAGGCGTTCTGTGACAGCTGTCAGGATCTTGAGGAGGAGCGTATCGAGTTCATGAAGGACAACATGTGGGCGTATGCAAACGCCGTATCGACCGTTTGCGTCTCGGATGACGAGGTGCGTGCCTTGCCGTTGATACTCATTCCACAAACACTCAGCACTTCGCTTAGTCCTGCGAGAAGCTCCGTCTTGCTCTGGAGCAACTCGAGGTCGAGCGTGACATGGAGAACTTCGTGCGCGACTACGGCACTGGCAACGCTATCCCCGATCCTCCTCCGTTCATCGATTACGCCAGCCCCGACGCCCAGCCAGCGTCGTCTCAACACCCCTCCACCCACCCTTCCGGCTACGCACGTCAGACACAGCGCTCGCGCCAAGTGCCCCCTCCCTCACAGAACCAACCTCCCGAGCCCGAAGAAGAACCTGTCAACTACACTGGCGTGGGCGCAGGGAACCGCGCTGAGAGCAGGGCAAGTACCCGTGGCCAAGATCTTGTCCAGCCCCAACCCCAGCCGAACGGCGCAATTACCAACGGGCGCGTCACGCCCAATGTGGGCACGCGTCCACCAGACCCACAGGCCGACCCTATTGACCCTACTGCGAAGACTATGCTCAGGATTGGTCCAAATGCGTACGACGTCAACCTCGATCGGGATCCTCAGGCGCACGCTGGCCCACCAGCCTCTGGTGGTTCTTCCATGGCGCCGCCGCGTGTTGGCCAAGATGACGATCCCCTCGCCCAGCAGATGAACCAGTTGCGCAACGCTGCTGGCGGAGGTAGTGTGCGTCGCAGCGGTCAGTGGGGTCCTCCTGCGCAACAGTCACCTCCTGGCGGGCCTACTTCCCGACGGGATCCTGGTGGCAAATTGTCGCCTCCGCCTGGAGGGGCCCCCGCCAACCGTGACTACCGCAACTCTGCAGAGATCGTGGTCGGTGCATACCCTGCTCAAGCCGCGACCTCGCGTCCGGCGTCTCCCAACCCGCCTACCAACGTATTCATGAAACCCCCATCACAAAACCCGGCTGGCTCATCCTCCACCGTGTCTGTCCAGAACGTTTTGGCCGACTACCAACAGTCACTGCCCGGCGAGCGCAAGTCCATAAGCCGTTCAAACAGTCGCTCGAACAGCATCTCCATCCCCGGCCCGCAAGCATCAAACCGCCCCATGAGTTCTTCCAGTGGCCATGCCGGCATAGGCGCACAGGGCCGCAGCACGAGCCCGCAGCCCTTCCAGCCTCTCTCGCGCAGCGCCAGTCCCGCACTGCAGGGCCCGCCTCCTGGCGCCGGGAACCGCAACAGCTACACACGCCCACCAGCGAACGGCCCGCCCGCTGGCCATGGGCACGCACACTCCGGTTCGACTACGCGCCAGGGCTCCATCTCCATACCCCAGCAGCCAGCGCATCAGCAACGCCCGACGAGCCCGAGCATCGGCATCCAGCTCGACCCGACAGGCCGTGTGGTCGCGGACGACATGGCGACGATGTATGCGCGTCCGCCGCCCCAACAGGCCCAACAGCCCCCTGTGCAGCAGTATGGCGCACCTCCACCTGCAGCCCAGCAGATTCAACGCCGTCCAAGCTACAACGCTGGTCCGAATGGTGCGCCGTATGGCCAGCCCCCGCAGCAGCAGTACGGTCCTGGTCCTGGGGGTGCCCCAGTGTACAATGCGCCCCCACCGCCGCAGCAGCAGCCATCGTATGCGCCTCCCCCCGTGCAGCAGCAAGGGTACGGCGCACCTCCTCCTCAACAGCCATACGCGCAGGGACGCCCGTCGCAAGTGTACCAGCAGCCACCGCAGGGCTACGGGCAGCAGGCTCCCGCGCCTCCGGGCGCGCTCGTGCAGCGCGGGCCGTCGGTGAATGGGGGATACTACCCGCCGCAACAGCAGCCCCAGCAGCCTCAACAGCAGTATCGCGCCCCAAGCCCGCGTGCGCCGTCGCCGCAGCCTCCGGCGCAGCCCAACCAGCCGCCGCCGACTGGGCAGTACACGGACGACGGGCGCGGGGTGTTGTTCTATGGTACGTGTGATCGTTTCGCTTCTCGTGCTTCCTCTCCTCTTCTCAGCCTCTCGGAACCCTGGGCTGACGCCGTACCCACCTGCAGTGAAAGCGATGTACAACTACCGCGCGACGATCGAGGAGGAGTTCGACTTCCAGGAGGGAGACATCATCGCGGTGACCGCGACGCCCGAGGACGGCTGGTGGAGTGGCGAGCTGCTCGACGAGACGCGGAGGCAGCCCGGGCGGCACATCTTCCCGAGCAACTTTGTGTGCTTATTCTAAGATCGCGCTTGATCTCCCGTCCAGCGGACATTGGGTTTGTTCTTCATACCTCGGATTGTTCTCCTGCACACTTGATTCCCCTTCCTCTTTCCACGCATGTGCTTGCTCGCCTGCTCGCGCCCGTACGCTCCTTCCCGCCCCTCTACGCTGCGATGCTCCCTGTTTCGATACACGCCGTAGTCGCATGTATGTTGTGTTGTGTCACTCATCAGTTAGTGTGTAGCTGTCCCTCTTTGCTGCTATACCTCCTCCCTCCTGCTGTCGTTTTGAGTTCCTGTTCCTGCCATGTCATGTCATGTCATGCTCCATCTGTTCTGTTACGTCTCGTCGTCGACCGCTGGAGGTACATAGCTCTAATTTATTGTCTCTGCTTTGGTTACCCCAACCCCGCTGGTCGCGTTCGCCCTGGTGCTGTGTGTTGGACATGCGACTTTAAGTTTCAGGAGGGTCTGTGGTCGTGGGGTCGTGAGGTACGGTGTGCAGATTGTCTGGTTCGCCGTCCGCGTCAGCTCCCAAGCCCTGGGGGGGTGCGGGTCTACGGCGGCCCTCTGGTCAGCGATCGTAACGGGAGAGCTGCCTAGGGGCCTGCCTGCGCGATTGCAAGGGCGCTACGTGAGTCGTCAAACTATTTACATATTTAAGTGGGGTTCGTGGGGGACCTCGCGTCTCCCGAATACGGTGTTTCTCCTCCTCCTCCTCCTCCTCCTCCTCCTCCTCCTCTGGCTCGCATATACTTATATGATCACCATGAGTCCTCGATCATGGTACTGCAGTGCAAGTTGTGCGACCATGATGACCCTGCGGACGGTTCGGTGGGTAGTTCGGCAATGGGTACATAACTTGGAAGCATACGATGCATAGACATAGGAGGCAAAGTCCAGTGGATTGTCCGGTTCTCTCCCGTCAGTGATCCTTCCCGTCCGAGGACTGGACATTGAACGTGGAACGGCCGACCGAGGGAAGGAACCCTCTCGTTGAAGTTGTACTTGCGCTGGGTTCAGAACAGAAAAGCGAGTGAATTGTATGCATACAGAGACCTCGGACGGCAGGCTATCCTACAACGAGCGATACGCGAGAAACGATAGATGATAGATGATGAGTACAGAGCGGGGTGGGTCGTGCGCGTGATAAGTAGTCGTGGTGATGATGATACAGATGTGCCGGGAGGCGTAGACGTGCAGTGCGGGCAGGTCGAGACTGGGGAATAGATATGATGGGGAGAACCAGGGAAAGACGGAAAGACGGAAGGGAGACCGAAGGAGAGTGCTGCAGTCAAAGGATACGGATACGGATACGGAGCGCGCGAGTATGGCAGTGGATGCAGGACGCGGGGTAAGTAAGCGAGACGACTGGGGACGACGAAGTACGACGAGGTACGAGAAGCAAGGGAAGCGGGTCGGCTGCGAGGATAAGGATGTGCGCGTGAGACGGAGGCGCAAATCACAGGATCCGCGATGACGAACCTGTGCAGCGCCAGAGCTCGACGGGCATGGTCATGGTCACGCCGCCATGACCCCGAGCGAGCGACAGACCGTCCCGATCAGTGGCTGCTTGCAAGCCTAAAGTCCAAAGGGGGATACGCGGGGGCAAGTGGCAAGAAGCACGAAGCACGGGGCGCGTCACGCAAACTCAGTCAGCATACGACCCAGACACACGGGTGCACACAGCACGGACGTACGCAGCAGACAGCCAGGACGGCGCGCCGTTCATCTGGAGCGCGGCCACCGTGGACGCGACGGCGACGGCGACGGTGCCCAGCGCGGCGTACACGACGTGCTGCTCCTTGCGCGTGGGCGCCTCGAACGTGGGCTCTTCGTACAGGTTGTCGAACACGCGCATCGTCGTCGGCTTGCGGGGGTGCGGGGGTGGGAGGCTGGAGGCTGGAGGCTGGAGGAGGGGCTCGGACGATGGGCTGCTCGCAGCTGCAGCTGTGTACGGGCTTTATGTAGGAGGTGCGGTGCGGGGACGCGCTCTTCTGAATCTCTGAGTTCCGCCGAGATCGGAGCGAGCGGGAGGACGCGCAGGACGGCGGGCGCGGAGACGGGGGCGGCAGAGAGAGAGGGAGGGGAGGAGGCTAGGTAGCGGGTGCAGACTGAGAATATATACTATTACCATCGCAGACCATCGCCATCGCCCGCTGACAGGGACCAATACAAGAAACAGAGTTCAATGCATACCACACCAGGCGCCCGTACTTTGCGCACAAAAAGCTAGGCCTGTGATTGTCGACTCGGAGCATCCGCCCTGGCACGCACTGGCCACGCCGCAGGACACAAGACACAAGACTGCCCGCGGACGCTCCCAGCCGCTGCCACACACGGCTAGTCTCACAACAGAAGGCTAAGTGCAGAGGCTAACGGGGCTAACGCTGTCATTGCGCACAACGAGGCGTCGTGCATCGATGGGCGCGGTGACTCGCGGAATGGCAGCGCGAGCGGCGACTCCGAGGCCCGCATGCATGCCACAATTCCATCCGCAGGCTGCAGCTTGATGATGATCACGAAAGATCGCGAGGGACAGCCTGAGCTTGCGTTACATGCGGTCTGCTGTCAAGAAAGGTATCCACGGATGTATAGGCTCCATTCGCGTTCGTAGCTAGCTGCTACACGCATGTCTTGTAGATAGGCGGCCATTTGACCCCACCCACCACCACCACCACCATTGCGTGCGACGAGAGCGGAGGACTCGGAGACGGTGTTGAAAATGTTTCGAAATTCGGGCCTCGCGCAAGACGCTGCCCCGGATGATGGGACCCGGACATCCGCGCCTCGACGTGACGCTGACATTGACATTGACAGTACGGTAGACGTCGGAACGCCCAGCGTTGCAAGCAGCAGGAGTACATATAACAGCGTCTGCGTCATCTCCTGACAGGTGAACGGAACGTCGTTGAAGAATGTCGATGGGATGCTGTGCCCGTCCCGTCCACGGCACTCGGAGCCTGGAGGGGCGGTCCCGAGGCCCACCACCCACCGCATGCCGCATACCACATACCGCATACCGCACGCGCTGAGTCCCTAGATTGACCACAACTCACAACAATGTCAGCGACGAGACCACAGCGACACGAGAGACAAACAAGAGACAAGCAGTGCACGGCACGGACTCAGAGAGAAGATTGTTAGACACCCCGACCTCGGCCGGGGCGCGGTCACGCGAGGGCGTCGCGGCGCACAGGACAAACGAGCCGCGAGCCGCGAGCCGCGACCCCCCGTCAGAAAGAACGCAGCGATACGATTGGGTTTTCATCAAAGTCGATTCGGACGAGAGTTGGAACGGACGGGAAGTGGGGCTCACCTCTGTCGTGTGACCATGGCCAGAGTAAAGTTGCAGATGAAGGGCGAGCGCCGCCAAACGGAGCTTGGCTGGTGGGTCGACGGTGGACGTCAGAGCTGCGAGGTGGCACTGATAGGGCGTGAGTTACCGTCTTGGCTCGAAGGTGTGAGGACAGGAGTTATGAACGTACCTGCCCGGATGACTGGCTATCAGTACGAGGGGTTTTAGTGGGTACTTACTCGTTTGGTTGTGGGCTGAGAAGGGAGCGGACAGCAAGACGACCCCGAGGATCGCTGTCGAGATTCGAAGAAGTAAACGAAGAGGACGTACATACCGCTGGCGAGGGCATCATGTATCACTATTCACGAGTGATGTTGTCGCACCCGCAAACATCCGGCAAGGCAAGCAGACGTCCGACCGAGCCCCTCCAATCCCATTCCAATCGCTATCGCTCGAAATCCTCCAGTCGATACAGATCGTACGCGACCTCCTCGTACGGATGCACCTGTGCCCACCCAGGCCCCACACCGTCCCATCGCGATTCGTTCGCCAGAGCTCTCAGAAGCAAGAGAAGATATGCAACGCACCTTCTTCAGCTCCTGCAGCACCGCGCTCACCTCCACCCCGTCCGAGTCCGCGCGCTGAGTGTCCGTCGCTGCCGGGGCGCGGCCGAGCACGAGCACCTCGACGCGGTCCTCCTCGACGTGCTCGGGCTTCCCGACCTCCCCAATCGCGGGGGTCGCGCCCTCGAGGGGGATGAACTGTCCTGTGTCGTCGGTAAGTCTAAGCATGTACAGCGTATTGTCGGGTGAAAGCTGGAGGACGCACCGGTGCCGGGGGAGACGAATGCGCACCCTGCGTACGCGCCGATGCGGCCGACATGGTTCGGAAAGCGGGCGAAGAGGTGCTGGAGGATGGATTGTGTGGATGGGCGCGGGGTGAAGAACACGAGCTTGTATTTCTGCATCCTGACTTTCGTATGAGGGGCGCCAGCGGACAAAAGGACAAGACTTCAGGTCCTGATCTGTGCCAGACTCCAAACCACTCTGCCTTGCGTCGTCGTTCAAGTGAATCCTACCAGCGGGGAGAAGAGTATCAAGCTGAGACATGAAACTCAGAGCATATCAGCCACAGTAGTTTCATCGACCGAACGACTCCGA
The DNA here is from genome assembly GCA_004369055.1 of Polyporus arcularius HHB13444. Lineage (NCBI taxonomy): Eukaryota > Fungi > Basidiomycota > Agaricomycetes > Polyporales > Polyporaceae > Polyporus > Polyporus arcularius. Next base: position 44,252 of record ML211007.1, on the reverse strand, counting down.
TTGATGGCCGCAGTGAAAACGTTTAATGGCCGACTTGAGACGACGCCAATGTATGTTGAGGAGTTTCAACATTAGGTTCGGAGCAAGCCCTTGCTCCGGCGCTTGCTTCGCAGCGCGCCTTCGCAGAAGGCGTGCGGAGCACGAAAGTTCGGTCGGAGAAGGCGGGTTGATCCGAACCTATTTCAACATTGGGTGGGGCTCGGCAAACAGAGCGTTTGATGTGCAAACCACCGTTCTGTGTGGCAATGGTGCTATAGTGTAGTGGTTATCACTCGGGATTTTGATGAAGGGCCATCGCTCACGAGCTTCCCGGAACCCAGGTTCGAACCCTGGTAGCACCTTCCGACGTATGTGCAGTAGACTTTTTGCGCTGACTTTCCGCCTTTTAGCGCGCAATGACGACCTTCAGAATCATAAGTAATACCTATAAGTACATACTGTATTTGCCACTTGACCACTGCACTTTCCTCTACTCCATACACACGCAAGGATCCCTTCCCTCTTCCTGCTATCTATCCCCGTCGCGGCATGCAACGTTAATCTTCTGTCGTGGATCGCGGGCCTCGTACAAGCATTTGACGCACTGAACGACGAAAGAGGTGAGCTCACCACCCCGTCTGTTTCTTCGAAGATGTCCAAGTAAAAGGGTCGACCCCGCCCAACCGCACGAAGACGCGTCTTCCCCGTATCCAGTGCTCTCCCAGCGAGAGACGTGGCCCCCGAACCCCCGCAGCGTCCGTCACCCGACGCGCCATCGCTCGAGGTCGCCGTGGCGCGCCTTAAGGCCGGACCTACATCATCTCTCTTTTTCCTCTACACTACGTTACTGTGGTTGTTTTGACGGCTCTACGTTAGGTTTGTGCGCCGCGAGGACAACGGCGTGCGAGCAAAGGCTGAGCCGACATTGGGCTCCCCGTGCTCAGCGATGGGTGCGTGGGGGCCCGCGGACGTTCGGAAGCCAAGCTCGGGCAGGGCGAGGTTAACTCTGTCCCGGGCGGTCTCAGACGTGGATTTTTTTTGCTTGCATTCGAACGTGACAGTTGCCTGCGAGAGCGGGGCGCGTGGCATAAAGCGTCCGGGCTCGAGCACAAGGCCCGGGCGTGTGGTTCTGCGCGTACAAGTGGCAGGTGCAGGGGCTGCGTTTGCTGGTGCGGCCAGATGCGTTCGACGTGCGTGCTTTGGCGGGGAGAGGAGATCATATGCGTGGCGGGCGTACCCGCTCTGAGATTTTTACATGTCGTGTCGTGTTTGCTGCGTGCTGACGCTCTCTTGCTCCAACTTGTCTTTCAGGTGAGATGCGTTGACACGCGTGCCACAACACGCCAGCTGAAGCCGCGTCTCAATCGTAGACAGACAACGACAACATGGCAGCGCTTTTCGGACTCCTCAAGTACACAGCCTGGACCTACCTCCCCGGGTTGGCCACCCAGCAGCTCCTCTCCGTCGTGCACTACGCGTATCCCCGCGCGTTCGGCCGCCCGCCCCCTCAACGGGGTACCTCGGACTATGCCCGCGACTACCGGCTGACGTACCTCTTCGTCGTCGTCAGCTACCTCGTCTACACTTTCTATGACGCCGCCGCTACCGTGGAGCCGAATTACTATCAGATACTCGGCGTCGAACCCACCGCGGACGAGAACACGCTCAAGGCCGCGTTTCGGCAGTTCGCACGAAGATATCACCCCGACCGGGTGGGCCAGCAGGGCGAGACTCTGTTCATACAGGTGCGGGATGCGTATGAGGCTCTCAAGTCGCCCGTCAAGCGCTTTGCGTACGATAGGTGAGCTCTGCGGCAAGTGCTTGCATAGTTTTGCTCATGACGCGTAGATTCGGCCCCGACGCTCTCGAGTGGTCGTGTTCGACCCTCCGGGAGTACATCCGCCACGGACTCATGCAAGCGTCCGGATTCTACATCACTTCCGTCGTCATCCTCGTCATCCTCTCCACCTCCGGCCGCTCAGGCCCCGTTGCATACGTGAGTCGCGCACACACGCACCCAGCCTGACCTCATCTAATCGTGCACTATCACAGTGGCGCTATCTCATCCTCGCTCTCACCGCCGTATACGAGATGCTCTATATCCTGAACCCTTCCCCAGCACCAGCCTCCGCGTCCTCGTTCTCCTCCACGCTGTTCGCCGACCCGACCGCGGCGGCACACACGAGCCTGTTCTCGTTCCTCTGGCCGCGCCGCGTCGCGTACCAGCACGTGCGCTTCCTGCACTCGTTGTTCGTGCTCGCGTCGTTTGCGCTGTCGAACGTCGTGCCCGCGCTCTTCCCCGCGCCGACCCCAGAGATGGAGGCGCAGCACATCGTGAACGAAGCGCAGCAGATCCTGCTGCAGTCGCGTGCCATCTCGCATGAAGGTACGTCGGATTTCGCTCCCTCCGTATCTGCGCTTACGTGTGCTTTCCTCCAGCGACGGCACAGGTGCAGACACTCCTGCACGCCGCACGCAACACCCCAGGCACGACGTTCCCCTTCCTCGGTGCGCCCCCGGCAGACGACGGCGACACGGTCTCGGGTCCGCTCGCGGGCGAGCTCGAGAACCTGCTACTCGAGACGCAGATGCGCGCGGACGGCGGGCCGCTGAAGAGCGCGGTGGAGAACGCCGTCGAGCGCAGGAAGCGCGAGCGGGAGCGGGAGAGGTGGCCGCGGGGTGCGTTCGGCGCGACACCTGCGGCGGAGGCGGCGTGGATGCAGCGGCATGGGATCGCTGTGGGGGGAGCGGCGAATGGGTATGCGTCGCCGGGGAGGGCGAGGCCTGGGTATGTGCGGGGGCGGTCGCGGTCGCTCGGGTGAGGAGGTGTAGTGGGCTTGGACTTGGACTTGTACACGGTAGCTATCCAGATGGGCGATGTACACTACTCGACATGATCCTGATACATTTATTCCAGCATTCCGTCGTTGCTCCTCGATGAGCTGCTGCTCGACGCTTCAAATTGTTTCTGTTCGTTCAGGCTTCAAGCAGACGGCTAGCGCCCAGGTTGATCAGATTAAGATTGCTAGTAGTACGCTTTCAAACTTTCAGGTTCCAGCTCTCTTCGACGACGACCTCAACACACATAAAAACTGATCAAGAAGTCGAGGGCTGCTTCGAAGTCGATGACCACGCAGACGAGGGCAGAGGGGAGACGCAGCGATGTTTCCATCCTGGTCATCAATCCGAACTCTTCAGAGTCCATGACTAGAGGTCTCGAGCCCATTCTCGCGGACCTCATCCATCCGGGCCTCACTCTACACTACCACACGGGCCCGAAACTCGCACCGCCATCCGTGAACGACTACACCACCTCCGTCCTCTCTGCCGCGCACACCTTCGCGTCGCTCCTGCCGCTACTGCAAGATGACGCCGAACATGTACAGCACGACGCGTACCTCGTCGCGTGCTTCTCCGACCACCCGCTCGTGGGGATGCTCACAGAGCACACGTCGAAGCCCGTCCTGGGAATCTTCGAGGCGTCCGTCATGCACTCGCTCGCGCTCGGGCAGCCCTTCGGGATCGTCACGACGGGCAAGTACTGGGAGGGCGCGCTCGCCGAGGGGGTGAGGCGTGTCTTCGGCTCGGTACCGGCGTTCGTCGGGGTGGAGAGCACGGGGATGACCGCGCTGGAGCTGCATGTGCTCCCGGCGGAGGGCGTCGCGGAGAGGATCGCGGCTGCGGCGGGGAGGATCGTCGCGAGGGGTGCACGGACGATTGTGATGGGGTGTGCGGGAATGAGCGGGATGGAAGATGCGGTGCGGAGGGGGTGTGGGGGTAACAGTGTGCAGATTGTGGATGCGGTTCGGAGCGGGGTCGTGACCCTGGAGGGACTGGTCCGGGCGCAAGGACTTGTGTAGTTGTCGATATGTATGTTGATAGCCACAGAGAGGGATGCGCGAAGCTCATTACTTGAGCAGTGCGGCGACGTTGCAGCCGTACCAGGCATGTGCTAGTCATCTATCGTCTGTCGACTTCCTGTGCAAATGTTATCAAACCTCGAAGAGTATCAGTGGAGTGAGCAGACTTACGGTCCCGTCACCTCGCACTGCAGGATATTGAGGGGATACGCATCGTCCATCTATACTCGTTTCCGGGAGCACAGTCGCACGACGGCTCGAGCGGCCGTATGCAATGTCTTGCTGTACCCATGTACATTCTTCAGCTTCTGGTATGTGCTTCCGCCGAGCCTGACGTCCAGCAGGTGCGTCCCGCCGGAGTCCGCCGCACGGGTGAAGGTCAGCTGGATGCTTCGCCTCGAGTCGCCGAAGGTCTTCGTCATGTGAAGCCAAGCGTCGAGCCGATACTTGCTACATGAAAACCCCGACTTCGCAAGCAGCCCGGCGGCGGGCGTCGCTCCCAGTGGAGCGGGCTCAGCGGACTCGCCGCGGGGGTGCTCCGGGAGTTCGGTCGCCAGGGTGGGCCCCGGGATCATGGTGGCGGTGGCCCAGGGAAGGCCGTCGCACTGGCCGATCTGGAGGCGGAACGACTCGCCGCTCGTGGCATGGTTGAACGTGAAGAGACCCAGTGGACCCCCGTCGGACAACTTGTGTGCATCCATACCCGCCGTTGGAAGGGGACGGTCTGCCTCGAAACCCTGCTTGCGCAGCTCGACTTCCAACCACTTGGGGAACAGCACTTTGAATTCTGGCTCATGCCAGCGCTTGGGGTCGGAGCCTATCGAGCGGTGAGACGGCGGGCGGTGCGAGATGTATATCTGCTTCCACTCCGCGGTGATGGGGTTGCCGCTGAATGAGAGAACGTGTGGGGCCCAGTCTACTTGCGCAAGCCGGTACCGCAGGCCCATCCACTTGTGCTGCCCGCGTACTGTGATGCCGACGTGGTACCGAGGGTACTTGAACTTGGTCTCTTGCTGGCGGTAGCGTCGGAGGAGGAGCCCAACGCACGAGTTGGTCGCGTCGTCCCAGCATGCGAGAGCGCAGACGGCGAGGACTGAGGGTCCTTTGTGGCTCTCGATGACGAGCATTCGCGAGCGGGCGCCGTGGCTGGTGAATGACATGTCTGGAGAGGGGATCACGAATGTCCCGTCGCTTGTAGTCCGTGCCGGCTGATGAATGTCCTTGCCGTCAGAGCTCCGAGAGTAGTACTACGCAGTGAAAAAGCAAGCCAGCTTACCTTTCCTGATGCATCTAAACTGCCGGGATGCACTCCAAGCGTGCGCAGGATGTGTTTGACAGCGGCTGGGACGGGTAGAGGCCGCATAGTCCCTGAGTTGCGAAACGACGCCGGGGACGGTGCGAAGAGATGGCTATCGTCGTGGAAATTGTCGAAGGAGAAGCGTTCGCGGAACGGTGTGGCTTTCATCGGGAGTACGTTTCCCCACATGAACAGCGTCTGGTCAGAGGTATGCTTGAGTATCTCTTCCTGAAGCCGCCGGAACGCGCGAGTACCCTCCCCGTAGATCGTCGCCATGTGGACGCCGAAGAGGCCCATGAGTGAGTATGCCTTGTCCTCGATCCTCGTGGTGTTGCGGTTCGATGCCCACCACATGCGGCGCGCGACGCTCACTTCCGACACTTTGCGACGAAACGTGAGGACGTCCGCGTCAACGCCGGTGATCTCTTCGAGCAGCGGAGCCAAGCTGGCCTTCGTCCCCAGCACTTTCCACTCTTTCGAGAGGAAGACCAGGCTCCGGGGAGCGATGAGCTCCTGGAGGGTCCAGCCTCGTGTGAACCACTTGCTGGAGCGGAAGAGCGAGTCGCGCCGGGTCAGACTACCCAAGTTGGGCACATCGATGAGATAGGCGTAGCAGACGAGGGCTTGCGAGTACCACGAAAACATGGAGTTGACAGCCTCGGAGAGCTCGGCGCTGCTAGAGCGGTCTATGCAGCAGGTGTCTATCCACAGCCACTCGTATCCGTGCAGTTCCGCCAGCTTGCAGCATTCCCTGATCTTGATGGATGCGCGGGAACGTGGGGTGTCGTTGGTCGATCCCGCTGCCATGTTGAAGGAGATTGCACGGAGTTCTTGGAACGACATCTCCGGTTCCTGCCATACGTGCGAAAGGATGGCGTAGCCATCTTTGACATCGCGAGGGCTGTTGAAGTGTCGGAGCTCGCCTGTGCTCGTGCGCAGTAGCCACATGGTCACTTTGGTCTCAAGGCAACTTGGTTAGTTCAAGTTCGTCTGGGACCTGTGAGATGCTCGTACCGATGATAAGTATTTCAACGCTTGCGCGCAGCAAGAGGTGACCCGAATGTCACAGCCTGTTCAAAGGGAGTAAACAGCTTGTCGTAGACCGGTGGACGTGGAAGGAGAGAAAGCAACAATCCGACATCAAGGCGTCATGACTAAGTGCAAAGATCAATCGCGGCCACCACTGCCACGAGTTGAACCACATAGCCGCGCGTCTTGAGCTTGTGTATGAGCAGGATTAGGTTGATTGCTTCAACATGATCCTGAACAAAGATGCTGCTATATAGTGCTTCTTCATTTGTGGTCGCAAACCTCGGGAGAAATGTCTCATATGGTGTATTTTTCAACGCATACAGGGGGCTGATGAATATCGTAGAACGACCTGTATCGACACGCCGGACAAGACACCTACTCTCGAGCTGCATGGTACCCCTCGAGACGGGTGAGCACTCCGGGGAACTGACCTTTGGGCCACTGAGCCGCCGCCGCACGCCGCCGGGACGCCTCGACGTCGAGGAACGGGAAGAGCACATCGACGATCATGGCAGCATATATCTCTCCCTCGCAACGAAGGTCGGCGACGTTCAGGTATCGCAAACGATTCCCGACGAAGGGATATGTCGCGGCATTCGCTTCGTCCGCCTCGGTGATGAAGAGCCCACCCAGGTGCAGGGTGTGGAGGGATGGACAGCCCTGAGCGAGCGTAAGAAGAGATCGTGCGGTGGGGCCTATCTTGTCCATGTAGAATTTGACTTCGAGATGCGAAAGACGCGGCAGTCCCCCTGCAAGAAGAGCGATGTCGTCGTCGTAGACAGGGCGACTCGCAACGTCGATCGATAGCTCCCTGAGGCCGTCAAGGGCGAAGAGAGGCTGGATGGTGGCCGCAAGGATATGCGTCCGAGGTGCGTATACAAAATCCTGCCGGCCCAAATTCCAGAGCAGACGGTGAAGGTGAGGGAAGCGTTGAGCTACGGCTTCTATTGTACGGCGATATGACTCGGTGATGGTATTTTCGGGGTGGTAGATAGAGAGGTTTCGGAGGAGGGGGGAGTTGAACAGGCGAAGCTCTGCTCCATTGTCGACATTCGAAATGGAGAGGACGCGGAGGCTGGCAAAGCCTGGGTCGATAGTCGGGAGGATGTCCGCGGCGATGTTGATTCCGAAAGAGCACTCTCTGAGTCGAGGAAGGTTTGCCAGCGCCGAAACGAGGTTACGGCCAGCCACACCGGTGTTCATGGTGAACATGCTGAACACTTGCAAATCGTTGAGCATTTCGACGGCGGCCAAGGCATCGCAGAATACCTGGCTCACGGCCGCATCGCCCCCGGGCGGATCCATCATCCAATCATTGCGTCGACGCATCCACGGCTGGAATAGCTCGTGCTCCGGGTCATGGCGCATGTAGCCCTCAGATTGCACCCTCAGGTGGGTAAGACGGTTGTGCTGGGCGAAGATACCGCCGAAAAGCGCACCGATGTGGTCGTTGATGGAACTCACAGACCAGCCCGGGAAGGATATGGTGAGATCGCGAATGGAAGGGCAAAGGAGGAATGTTGGATCCGAGGTATAGGGAGGTGTGACCGGAAGCTTCAGCTTGGTGAGAGACGGGAGAAGAGGAAGGCCAGTTCGAGCCAATAGGTGCTGCAGAGAAGGCGCGTCCAACGTAATTCCTCTGGGAATAGTACGTCTCGACGGGTGCTCCCACTGCTTTCCTGGTCTAGGAAAATCCAAGGAACGAATTCGGCGGGCGTATTCGGAAAGACGAGCGATCTCATCGTCCGATGTCGGTCCACGCAATGTCTAAGGAGAAGGAGGTCAGTGACCACTCCGCTATAACGACACAGCACAGCTTCTGACAACCATAGTCGCCCGCGCCACGACATGCGGAATTGCCGAACAATGCGGCCATCGAAATCAAGTGGGCCGTCCGCGTAGTAGACCAAGATGTGCGACCGGAAAACGCGACTCACCAATGTATACGAGGGCCCGTCCTCATCTTCACCAGTTGCCGTCGCATTGGCTGGATCCGGAACCACTTCGCAGTTTGATAAGAGCCTGAACAGCGGTTCGATATTTGGCATGTCGACCCAGAGCATTCGCACCGCGTGGTCGCGAAAGATTCGGCTGACTTGCGCAAGGGCGAAGAGGAGCGGCCGACGTTCGGAGACGGGCTCATCAAAAACATGTTCAAGCACCTCGAGCACAATTTCCGGGAGAGAGAGGGCGCGAGCGGTGGCCATGATGATGTGAACGAGAGGGGGAGGAGGCGAGGTCGAGGTCGAGGACAAGGTCGAGGACAAGGATGCGAGATCGGGGAAAAGGGGTAAAATAAATAAACCGATATGCGGTTTCCGTATACATAAACACAACATAACACGGAGCCGCACTGCACTTATTGCTTGGAGCTTCATTGAGTACAGGCCTCTGATCTCTCATGCAATTGTGTAAAGCTCGCGTAGTGACTCCCTGCGCGAATCAGGCAGTTCAGAAGTAAGTATGAGGATCAACGATTCTCCAAATTCCAACAGACTGGCGAGAAGACGTGCTGACTCCTCTCGCGCTCCTCGTTTGAATGAAGACAACTGCCAGCTCCTAAGTCAGTGGACGTCTGTCAGCGCAGTGTTTTGGAAGTTCTTCAGGCCGGCGTAGGGGTCAACCGGGATATGCCTCAACTGCAGGAAAGCATACGAAGGTCGCCCCGCTCGAGCCCGAGCGCACGGAGTCGCGCCCACAGTCATTACGAGGTGACGAACCCTCCTCTTTGGGGACGCGACCATAAGGGTCGAGAGCACGCCGGAGCGAAGGTTCTAACACGGGAATGCATATCTTGCGTACGATGGCGCGTCGATAAGGGCCAGACGATGGATGCTAGTCCGAACCGTGCGGTCGGATGGAGAGCTACCCATGCAACAAAGCGGGTTCGACGCCGCGTTTATTTGTAAGTCCTAGAAGTTTCCTCGTGGCTTCCGCGCGTCGCTTCATCGACTGCTATCGTGAAGGGGTCGATAGGGAGGTGGACCACTTGCTTGTCCCACCCCGAACATCCGCTCTTCCAGGAGTGCACAGTCCTCAGCTACGCGGAGGGGACGAAGATGTGCTGCGAGAAGAGGTTTCGAGTACTGCGCTTCGAGATTCGCGGAACGGTATCCGTCGTCGAGCGAACACGTGCACGCGCGGCGAGTGCGGGAGCCAAATCGCAGCTGTGGAAGGGAGATACACATAGGTAGCCCGGCCAGATGAGGAGTAGCTGTCGTGACATGGGGACACGGGGCGTGCCATCCTCTCTCAGGACGTCCCCTGTAGTCTCTTGTCTTTCGCGGGAGCAACGCGAAGTCCGTGGCGCGAGAGTCGCGGCGGGCACGGACTTTGCTAACCGTTCATCTACGCAATGCATAGTCTTAGCTACACCAACCATTCAACGCCATGGGCAAACATACCTGTGTTCCGCGCTGGCGCTCCTGTTTGCGAGCATACTGGAAAGATTCCAGCTGGCCTAAGACGTCCGTTCACCGTTCTGGCGGAGGCTTCGTTACTCCGCGCTGCGATTGCGAGATGTCCAGACGTGGGAAGAGTCGGTCAACGACCATGGCGGAGAACCTGTCCGATTCGCAGTGGAGCTGCCCGAATCCCAGAAGTTCTAGACCGTGATCGAGCACAGGCAGTGTGTCGACGGCGCTGTAGTCGGCTTCGCTCATCCGTATGCTTGAGAGATAGAGCAAGGAAAGGGAGAGGCATTGCCGCGCTAACACGACGAGTGCGTGCGTAGTGGGAGAACCTCCCTGGGCCGATCCTTTACGGCACTTCAGCTTTAACTTGATGAGACACGGGCAGCCAGTAGCTACTAACTCGATATCGCTATCACTGAGTGTGGCATTTGTGAAGGAGAGAGTTAGGACTCGGAGCTCGCGTAGACCGGAGATTGGTTCAAGCAGACGCGTTAGAGAGTCGGGTTGATGATTCTCGAGGGAATGTCTCCATATCAATTGAGAGAGGAGGGGATGCTGTTTGCTGATGACCTTGAGAGCTTGGTGGAGGTCGAGGAGGGCAGCATTGGGATGGTGCACCAGCCTCAGCGCTTGCAGTGCGGATGATTCCCTGAAATCAGTCAAGGCCTCACTGTCTAGGACACCCGATAATGATAAGCGTTTCAGATGAGAGAACCCAGATGTGATTCCCTTCAATTGTCCTTGACGAAGATCCACGTGTAGCAAGAGGTCACAAAGGAGTGGGAGGGCAGCGAGCGCTGAGAGGAGCGGGTAGTTGTCTACCAATATCGGGAAATGGAGGGATTGGAACATGGTGAGTTGTGGAAGCATGGTGAGCGAAGATAGCGCATCGCCAAACGCTTGAAGGGGCACTCTATGGGATATGTTCTCGTTGGTGATGGTTCCACTCCACATGGCTAGCACTCGAAGGTTTGGCGCGGCGAGGAATGTGTTCCGGAAGAACATCCTGATACCGTGTGCCCACTGGTCAGGCGGAATTACGTCGCGGAAGGGAAAGATGATCTTCAGCTTGCGAAGAGAGGGAGAGAGTAGGCATATGGAGTCTATGTGGTATGGCGGAGCCACGGGCCAGATCAACGAGCGAAGGGACGGGAGGAGAGAGCCTGTCGCACGCCTTGCCAGGTAATTCCACGACGATGGATCAAGGATGTTGGTTTGCCAATGGTGGAGGGCCAACGTCTGTATGCGACTTGCGTATTGTTCAAAACGATTCCAAGCCACATCGGAGACGTCACCGTTGAGAGCCTATGATCCCCGTACGCAATCAACAAATGAGCTTTTTCTGTGAAGGCATGACCAAAGATCTGTTCAGAGTATCTCGCGCAAATCACGCACAAGACACGCACCACCCGTCCTTCCAGATTCGCAACTTCTCGCATAAAGAGGCAGACTACTCACATAACGATACGTGTCCCGCCCGTTCAACGCCAAACCGCCTACGCTCTCCACAGCATCTATTACATGAGGTAGTATCTTGATCAACGGATCGAGGGTGTTCATGTCCGCCCACAAGGCTCGGAGGCTGGGGTCAGAGAAGGACCTGCTAACACGAGCCATTGAAGCGAGACACTGCCGACGCTGGTGAGGCGTACATGTTGAATCCAAGTTGATGGTCTCGGCTATTTCTGAGACGATGTCGGCACAGAACAGAGCGCGCTGAGTAGACATGATGGGAGGAGGAAGAAAAGCATCCCGACGCTGATTCCGAAAGTGGTAATTCCCGCCAAGTACTGCTGGCGCCTGCTGAAGGTCCAGCGAGTTGACCACTCACCACAACGTCCGAACTCAGTCTCCGACAATGATGCATTATCGCCTCTTATGATGATCAGAACAGCAAGTTGCGGTTATGTCTTCTCAGCCTTCGCGGCGCCCGATGATGGTGCCCTATCGCTAGTAAGCCCACAGGCTCCCTACGGCTCTGTAGCTGACGCGACTAATATACAGTAGTGAACCTTCCAATGCCTTGAAAGTCACATTAAATGGCAACCCGTGTCAGGGTCTTGCCGCCGCCCGCTGCATGGGCGCGACTTGGGCGGCGAAGAAGAACACTAAAAGATTTTGAGACACTGGCACCCGTCTGCCAGCAGGTACATGTTCCCTTTGAGCTGGTACGCTGTTCCAGTGCTCACCTCCACAACCTGCGATGGCGACTCCAGCGAATCCACAGTCGGCAGTATTCAAGGACGATTGGCTTCCCGGCCCCGATGGAACTCAATTCTACACCCGCACATACGCAGCGGTGTCCTCCGCGCGCGCCGTCGTTGTATTCGTACACGGATTCTCCGGCCACTGTGCCCGGTACGAGTGTATGCACGGGGTCTATGCTACGCGCGGTATCACCGTTTTCGCCTTCGACCAGCGCGGCTTTGGGCGCACTGCGCTCGACGCTGAGGCGAAGACCGGGAAGAGCTTCTACGGCAAGACGAGCTGGCGCGAGCAACTCGACGACATCGACTGGTGGGTGAAGCACGTCAAGGACCAGTATCCGGCTCTTCCGATGTTTCTCATGGGACACTCAATGGTCCGTACATTCCCTGACACACTGATAGGAGACTGCAGTGCTAATGCTATCGTGGCTACCTGTAGGGCGGCGCGCTTGCACTGGCGTTTGCCACACGTTCCTCTGAACCTCCTACGAAAGGAACCATTTCGCTCCTTTCTGGCGTTATCGCGTCAAGTCCATTCATCCTTCGAGCCAGACCTACCGCCAAGCACCTGCGGATTATCGGATGGTTATTGAGTCTGGTGTTCCCAAACCTCGTCTTGCATACCCCTATCAATCCAAATGTGCGCCGTTGCTCTCTTCTCTGCGGACAGTCATACTCACCAGGACCGTGCAGAATCTCTCGCATGATCCCGTGCGGAATGAAGCGAACGCTTCCGACCCTCGTATAATTCATAAGGGGTCGCTGCGGATTCTGAACGACATGCTTACTGGCGTGAGTGCAAGAGCTTTTATAGCCCTCCCGGTGCTTCGCTCACTGGAGTCTCTCAGGGTGAAGAGCTGCTCTGGAACGATTACAGGCGTTGGCCTCGGAGCTTACCGGTATGTCAGTTTGGGTTCTACTTGCGTGAACGCTGTGCGAGCTCAACCGTATGCCGGACAGCTTGTAATATTGCACGGTAATTCAGACCGGGTGAGTACTCTACAATGCCATGCACTCGATGGAAGCGATCCGGGGATCAGTGTCTCTTTGCTGGTATTTCCCCGACGTGCTCATGCAACGCCGCTCCCCTGTAGGTCACATCGTTCAGGGCATCTGAGGAGTTCTTCGGCAAAGTCAACGCAAGTGACAAGGAGTTCAAGCCATTCGAGGTGTGTATCATATCTCCGTACTATGCGAAGCTGACGCGCATGCTTTCACGAGCGCAGGGTGGATTCCATGAGCTCGCGTACGAGCCCGACGGTGTGAAGGAGAGGTTTGCGGACGAGTGCACGGACTGGATAGCCAAACGTGCAGGGCATTTCGACAGAGCCGAACCTTCGATGCCGGAAGATGGGTTCTATCTTCGCACTCCAAGACCCGAGAAAACTGCAACATAGTTCTGTACTATGTAGGTTCCGATAACGCTCCTTGACAGTGATCATCATGATGAACAACGTCAGTGATAAATCATCACTTCATCGGCAGAGTTCTTACGAGTTTTCCGTGCGATTTCATGACGAAATGACGTTTCGGTACGAGTCGTCTTCTCGGGCGCATCGTACGGGGCGCCCGTTTCTAGGGTGGCTTCGGATGTGCTCCGCACGCTGATATAACAGTACCTAGTGCTCTCCCACTCACCACCAGCAGGAGTACCTTTCCCCCAAGGCATGGCGACACCACCCAGCTCTCAAGAGACCTACACCGAGGCCTGGCTGCCTGGACACGACGGACTCAAATTCTATACGCGGACGTACACAGCATCTTCTGCCCGCGCGGTTGTGCTGCACTGCCATGGCTTCGCCGAGTACATCGCGCGGTATGAGTGGGCCCACGGGGTGTACGCCTCTCGTGGCATCACCGTGTTCGCGTTCGACCAGCGCGGATTCGGGCTCACAGCCCTCGATCACAAGCAGAAAAGCAAGGAGAGCAAGTATGGGAAGACGAGCTGGAACGATCAATTTGCCGACATCGAATGGTGGCTGAAGTACTTGAAGGAACAACATCCCACCCTCCCGGTCTTCCTGATGGGACACTCCATGGTATGTGATAGCGAGTTCTTCCCGAAGTGTGTTCTCACCTTCGCTCGACGACGCGTATGTGACGCAGGGCGGCGCATTGTGCCTGGGCTTTGTGACGAGGAGCTCTCCGCCGCCCACTGAAGGGAGCGTCAAGCTCGTTTCAGGTGTGGTTGCGACGAGCCCTCTGATCCTCCTGACGCACCCACCTCTAAGGATCGCCCGCTTCCTCGGCATGCTCGCCAGCCATGTTGTCCCCTCACTCGTTATTCCGGCGCCGGTGGATCCGGAGGTAAGCACGCGAATGTATGATCCTGGAATACTAACCGTCAGTTGCACTTGACACGCAGACGTTGACGCATGACAAGGAGCTGAGCGCCGCGAACGCTAGAGATCCTTTATGCCCACAGAAGGGGTCAGTGAAGGGCGTGCACGACATGCTCAGTGGTGTAAGCACGGCATGCATGTGGTCGGTCTGACATGCGGAGTTGACTCAATCTTGGCCGTTACAGGGGGAAGAATTACTGCAGGAAGCTTACAAGAACTGGAGACCCGACATTCCAGTGAGCCGTGTGCCTCTCGCGGGATTACGTTCGCTTCTCTCACACCCGCCATACTTGTAGGTTCTGATCGTACACGGGACGGCCGACCAGGTGAGGTAACGTCTCCTATCCCACTATAACTGCGACCGACCGAAGCCTCGATATCATATATCAGCGCTGATGCATGTCGTATTTTTGGCAGGTCACCTCTCCTGACGCTTCGCGAGAGTTCTGGGAGAAGATCACCGCAAAGGACAAGCTGTATCTCCCCTTCGAGGTACGTCCATCGGTTCCTCCGTTGACCTGACGTGATTGTATTGATCGGACGCCGGAAGAATGGTTACCATGAGCTCGTGAACGAGTCCAACGGTATGAAGGAGAAGTTCGTAGACGATTGCATCTCGTGGATATTGAAGCATGCTTGAGCATGTCTTGTATAACAACAGACCTCGCCTTCGCATGAGAGCTCTATGTTACTGTGTGTATTTCACTCAAACTCTTACTGGAACAGCTCAAGATTCTTTCTGAAGGACCGGGTGGTATCTGATGAGGACCTTCCGAACTGAAGGAAAGTTATATCTGGTCGTGGTATGAGCGGGACGGATTGGACTCAGGATACTCACAAGGCGCCACTCCATTCCGCGAGGCCGCGTGAGTCCGCCGAGGTGTGTCCGAACATCTGCACGTCTCACGTTCAGTCTTCTCATCTCTACCTTTGACAGGTGCATGTCATTGGTTCCTGAACCGTTCTCACCGACATCCATCTACTTATCATTGCGGCGTGAGATATCACCTCTGGGCAGTGAAGTAGGTCCCAAGATGTCACGAACCATCCAGGTTCCTTTGCGCTCAACATGCTGAGACTGAACCCAAGCCCTATAAGAAAGGGTTCCGGACTCCTCGGCGCACCACCGTGTACTGGTACGCCCTTCAGCCATGGTCAGTGTACTGAAAGCACACATCATTTCGGGCATCTTCGAATCCATCCTGTACGGCATATTCTTCGTCTTGTCCACCGTATCCCTCGGTCTACTCGTTCGCCGCCATCGAGGCAAATTCCCAACAACTTCCAGCTGGCACGGATGGATGCGGGTGCCGTCATACATCTGGTTTGTGGTGCGGAACTCGCCCCTCATCGTCGCGAACGTTCTCTTGATTGGCACGGTTACTGCGGTATGTCTCATCTATTCCATGTTCCATGCACCGCATGCATGTGCTCACCTGCGCGCGTCGTAGCATTGCGCGACCAGTGCTCATAGGCTCGTTCTCGCGTTCGTGTACCATGACGGGCACGAGCAGGAGACCGACTTCCTCAATCTTTTGGAGGAGAAGACCCAAGTCATCAGGCTCGTGCTCCTATTCTTGGATATGTTCATTGGCGACCTCGTCATAGTGCGTGCACCGCCGCTTCGTCAAATCACATACAGGCACTCACGAGCAACGGTCATTCACCAGACGTATCGCGTATGGTTAGTATGGGAGCGTCGTGCGTGGATTGTCGTCCTTCCGTCATTGACTACCGTGGCGCTCCTAGGTGAGTCAACTTGAATGTTAGGGCGAGGCTCAACACTTAACCCGCCGGCCAAGGCACTGGGATCGCTATGATACACCAGTTCTTGGTCTCAAAGCCAAGTGGAAGCGTATTTGATCCTGCCGTCAATCGATGGATCGAAGCATATTGTGCAATGACCTTCTTGTAAGTGAGCAGTTCATCAGTTTGCACTCTATTCACGGTACGTTAGCACGAACATCTACGGAACAGGTACGCCCTCGCATTGTAACGTCCATAAGCCACCAACAGGTCCTCATGACCGCTCCAGCTGTGATTGCATACCGCATCTGGGCGACAAATCGTTCAATGAAAAATTTAGGACTTTACGACGGTGGTCGCAGTCTACTGGTACGTCCGAATTCCGTGCGCTCCGGCTGCTCAGACTAGACCTTCCTGGACTCAGGAATCGATGGCTATCTTCGTGGAGAGCGCTGCACTGTACTCGTAAGTCGCCTGAAGGTATGAAAGTCTAGACGTCTAAGACTCACTCTCACTGGTTTCAGGGCGTGGGGAATATTCTACGTCATCGTGTATGGGTTGAAGTCGCACCTTGAGATCATAGGAACAGGTTGCGCGCCGACCATCCTCGGCGTCACCTTCATGCTCATCACAGTGAGGGTCGGCCTGGGCTGGGCACAAGAATCCAGGATATACACTCAAAGCATCGGATGGGCACGTCCTTCGGAGTCTCGTAGCGGGCAGGAGGTCATCCCAGCCTTGTCCTTCGCACGCGCCACCGATAGTACCCTCGAGGATCAGGCCAGTATCTCGTTAGGGTCTCCGAGGAAGGACCCCACCCTCTCGGGAGCATGTTGATCGATACATAGTCTGTATTCCCCATAGCCAGTGAACTCACGTCGGGGATTCATATAATTATTGTACGTTGCATGTATGGGAGAGAAGTCAAGTTGTCTGCAAGGTTCGAATTCGGTGACATGTAGCCTACAGTGGCGCCGCGAGCCCCGGCGGGCAGGATCCTCTGTAACGGTCGTCGACTAGTAACTACTACTAGGTATGAACTGTAAATGACGGTCGGTGCATCAGCACGCCGCCGCCGCTATAGCGTATGTACCGCAACAACGCACTAAACGTGAGCTGTTCGTTGCCCGGGCGGTAGTGAGTCTGACTACCACTAGGCATGCCACGCTTGACCGTAATCATACTCTGTGTATATTCCCATGGCCATGGTGGCTCCCGCCCTCTGACGCGAGTCGCCTGGCATGTCTCTCCTATCGTCTCAGCGTACTGCGGTCTTTGGCGGCTGATGCGTGTTGAATCTGGCCCATTCGATCAGTGCACTAAGACTCAGCGGTGAGGGCGATACGAGGGACAAGGAATATACACATAAACAATCCCATAGCTGTACGTTGTCTCTGAGATACGAGTCGTTCGTACCAAGGACAGAACGCCGTCTCGACCGCAGGAGAGCTTGCGTATGAGCTGGCCAGGATGAAGGAGACGTTCGTGTCTAAACGAGTGTTCTATACGAGTGTACGAGCGTACGTACGAGCTGATTTACTGCTTACTCAGGCAGCATCGGGAACGAAGCTTTGCAGTAGGGCTGAACGGCAACGTGGCTCAAGAATATGTTCACTTGTGATGACTACTGCATAAGTACACTTTTGCTGACGCACTGTCACAGACCATGGGCATAGGTGAGATTTGAATGCGGACAGTCGCAGAGCGATGCTCCTGATGTCCTCCTGATAACCTGCAGTATCAACGTCCAGGGGTAGATTTTCGAGGTATAGTGTTCGCGAGGAGACGAGTATTCCGTTCGGAAGTAGCAAGAGCGATCGAGACGTGACCGGGTCGTAACGCGAAAGAGGTCCTTTTTCAGAGTCTGCGGAATCCACCACCCGCTGAGCCTCGCATGCACCTACAGACTTCGTTTGCGTCTCTCCATTTCCTTGTGCGGCACTCCATCGATGCGCGGTTGAGCATATCCGACCAGGTTGGGCGGAAACGAGGCCCGGGTACACCAGTGTCACCCGATGATATCGATGTTGAGGTGCTGAAACAGTCCATGGATGATATCGGCGACCGTCTCGTCGTACTGCACGTCGAGCACACGCAACGGATGACAGCGGGTGGAAAGTGATGCCGCATCCATGGCGTCGGAGGCATGCGTGACACGCAAGTAAGGAATGCGCAGCTCCTCTAGTCGAGGGCACTCATTTGCTATGGTCACCAGCAGCGTTGGGGTTGGACTGTGATACTATGATCCAATGCCAATGGCGTGATAAACCCAAAGGAGACGAGGCTCTGCCATGCTGCAAACGCGGAGAAGAAGGTGTCGGTCATGAGTGCCTTGCGATGCCACTTCATGTAATCGTCCCGAAAGGCCAAAGATATGCGTTTCAGGGAGAGAAGAGACATAAGCGATGTGGTGACGAAGTCGACGGATTGAAGAGTTACTGTCACGACATCCACATGTAGTTCTTGCAGCAACGGAAATCGCTGCGCGAGCACCGTGAATAAGGCAGAAAGGTCCTCGCATATCCAGGGTCGGTCACCGCTGAAGCGGGCGCACTGAACGTCCAAGCGGAGGAGTTTGTGGGAGGCGATTGCTGAAATAACCGTGAGGACAGTATCTGGGCAGGGCCTGAGGAGTTGAAGGTATATCAAGCTCGGAAATCCAGAGACATCGGGGGAGAAATCATAGCCAAAGCTGGCTCCAATGGTGAGCTCCGACAGTGCCTCCATAGAAGATAGCGTGCGGAACATGTCAAGATCAGGCATCGGAAAAGCAGGAAGCTTCAGCTTGGAGAGTCTACCCAGCATGCCGACAGGAATGATGGTTGGGGAGAGGGTTTGCTGGTGGGAAGGCAGGGCGCGGACGTCTAGGACACTCAGCGCGGGCGAACTGGAGAAGATGGTCTGGAATGCCTGAGCCATGGTGTCAAGGCTTTGTCTTCCCCTGAATGCGAGGGACAGCTTTCGCAAGGATGGCGATGCCACAAACAGGGAGACTTCGAGTAACATGCTGTCCGCCGGTTGATCCGGATCGTCCCGCCAATAATAATGCTGTAGACTAGGAAGCAACGGCTTCCCTTCGGAAAGCATAGCCATGGTCTTCCAAACGGACGGGGAAACAGTGCAAGAGGTATCTGGGTCAACGGTGCGGTAGGCTTCCGACTCGAGCTTGCGGACCATGCTTGCCAGACACAGGAATCGAGACCAGTTGTCGAGATCCACGGGCCCCGACAGTACCTGAGCCAAATGTTCAGACAGAAAACATCGCATCCGCGGTTTGGATATACTCACATATATCTTGGTGATCTCGTCATCGTCGTGGGGCGCGCAACTCACCCACGACAACAGCCGCAGGAGCGGAACGATCGACGGGAGCTTGGCCCATAACATCTTGTTGAACGACACGTTAAAGACCTTGCATACTCGCGCAAGGCAAGCAAGATTCAGAGATGTTGCCGCCGTCCAACGATCTTCTTCGGCCAAGAGGCATCTACCAATTTCTTCCAAGACATCCTGGCACATCAGAGCGTCGTGACACGCCCCGAAATCCATCGTTTACGGAAGTAGTCCAGGCGCTGGCACTTTATTGAGTCAGTTCGAGGGTACTTTGTCGACTTTGTGGTGCTGCACGTCTACTCACCTTGATGCGACAACGTGGCGGGAGTGAAGTCAACCCGGACCCTGGCTGCCTGAGGACTACGGTTCTCAATGTAGCAACACAGATAGGGAAGCATCATAGACCATCCTCATATCGGGCATTTGGCACAGTGGTAGCGCGCACGCTTCGCATGCGTGAGGTCCAGGGTTCAATCCCCTGAATGTCCATTTGATGGCTACTCGCATCTTTTGTTGTGCTGGGGGACCGTGCGTACTTTTTATTACCTGCGGCGTTCATTCAGACAACGCGTCGGCCACGACAGTACGTACATTGTCACCTTCCAATTGCCATTGCATGACGGACACAGGAAAGAAATAATTAGCCACTACTAACTACCACCTAAAATCGCTTGCTATCATAAATCCCGCCGCCGAAGCCCTGCATGCTCCTACCAACAGACCCGAACGCCCCGGGGCCGAAGCCGCTCCTCGCCTGCTTGAGTGCGTACGTTTTGTATCCATAAAGCGCGCCCGCAACGATCCCGACGAAGAGGAGGAGCTTGATGAACGTCCAGCCCCAGCCCGAAGATGCCGCACCGGCGAAGCCGAGCTTCTTCGTCCCAGTCAACTTGTCCCGCTGCTGGTCTGGGCTGGAGAGGATCGCAGAGTACGTCGTCACGGAGATGATGCTGCGGAGGGCAGGACGGGTCAGCGCGAGTGCGCGTCAGGGGAGGATAATGGACGTACTCGTGGTTGTCGGAGACATCGCCGGTGAGGGCGGAGAATCCAACGTAGGGTGCGAGCGGGAGCGATACCCCGTAGACGGTGAAGCATTCGGTCCATTCGTCCCCTGGGAGCAATCGGAGTCAGCGTCGGGTACTTGGTAAGGAGGTCTCTTCGGTGGTGCACTTACAAGCCTTGTACTGCATCTTGACGTTGAGGTACTGCTCGCGGAGGTACGTGATCTTGATCTTGGTGGCAACGTTCGTGCGACGGAAGTTGGCCTGTCCAAGCGCGACATTTGATCAGTAACCTCTCACGCAACGGCGTACGAGAACAACTGACCGAGCACGCTCCCAGTTGGTGCTTCTCGCCATCGTGGTCCATGTCGTATTCCATCTCGCCGTCGCCAAGCATTGCGGAGATACGGGGGAACGAGTAGGGGTGCCGTGAGTTCGCGTACGTGTCGAGGAATATGCCGAGGCCATCAAACTTGTCTACGCGGGAATGAGGACACGCTGAGGCGGTGAGAGTATGGGAACCACTCACCGATGCTGCCGAATACGGGGCCTGGTTGTGCGCGACCCTTCGTGATCCAGATGGCGAGGCCGTCGCCGTAGAGGTGGTTGTTGTCACCGGAGATCTAGTGCCCACGGTGCTTCTTCAGCGACGGCGGAGGGTAATGGTTGCTTAACGTGGCGTACCTTGAACTCAACTTCAAGCACAAAGTTGGATGCTGTCAGTGGGACGCGAGACCATAGCCAGCCCTGCCATGCAACCATAATCAACGATCGATAGCGAGACAATATGCGCGATTCAGCGCACCATTTGCGAGGGCTTTGCGCGCGTGAGGCGGACGTGTTTGTTCGTGTTCTGTGGTGAGGTGAGCACTGGTACGCGAGCGCGAGCTGGGTATCACGTACAACGTAGGCATCGCCGCCGAAGTCCCACCATCTACAAAGAGGAAGGGTCAGTGGGATACATGGACATGTATAGGCCATTACGCACCGATTTTGAAGGTCCTGGTCGATGTAGGGAGGGTATATTGAATGTGTACGGAGAGATACGGTCTGACGGATTAATGAGTATCATGGTACCTTCGGTGCAGAAACTGTATATGCGAGTCTGGTCCGTTCGACGAGACTTCTCAGTGGGAGCAGCAGTCTGCAGCACAAACGCGCACACGCCTCGTCAACTACGCGTAACAGGCGACCAATGCTCGGGCTAAGGAGCAATGTCCGGGCGTTCCCAGACATGGCGACCCGTTCAAGTTCCACCCAAGCATACCCCTTCCCATTCCGGTGAAGTTGCCGTACCACGCGCGTCGTCGCGAGACACAAGTCCGCCGAAGCTTGCCTGCCACCCGACCTCGCGGTCTCCGTCCCGCACACTAGCCATGCGCCCCACAACCAGACACTCTGCCTGCAAGATAGTGTTTACGCACCCTGTCAATTGTCCTGTTTGCCAGCTTCGCCTTGTCATCCAGCGCAGCCAGGATACCCAGAGGGAGGAGGGTCAAGCAGTAGAAGATACTCTTGAAGAACATCGTGTGCGCGTATGGCTTGGTTCACCAAAGCAGAGTCAAACCGATGCCGGCAAAGTACGAGATAGAGCTGAGCAATAGTTAAGTTAGAAATACAAGTCGAAAGCAGGGGGACGGGACAGAATGTCGGTGGTATGCTGGCAGTCAGAGCCTGAGCGTGAGCACTGAGTTCCGCGACAAATCTCAGATCTAGCATAGCCGGCGGTGTCCCGGGTCTCAGTCAGATGGCGTCTAAGTTGCCGGATTGGCCAAAGTACATGTTCTTAACCTCCACCTTGCGCCCTCGTCAGCTCTCTGGATCGCAATATCATTGCGAAGGTAGGACCTTTTTTTCTTTTGCTGTAATTTTGCTGCCGATTTTCTCATGCTGGAACGCTCCGGACCTCCGAGGCCCGGTTAGCGTCACGGTCTTCCAAGATTTTCAGCAGTGGTAAAAGTGCCAGGTGGCCCAGATCTTCAGGCTTTTACATGCAATAACGCCCAAACGACCTCACTGTCCAACCTCTGTGTTCTTCCGTTGCAAGGCTCGAGCTAAGTGAGCCGAGGGGTTTTACCTCGCGACCACGTGACAGGTGCGAGTCATGTCCGCATGAAGTTTGTCGATTCGCACTTGCGAAACTCTCCTTCTTGGCTCCTCCCAGTATCCCGAAGCCAAGGACGTGCTGACATTCCATTTCCCTAGCCATGGACTCCGAAGCTGAAGGGAGTGTATCGTATACATCCCTTGTACGCGACATTGCATTGGCCACAGTGGCCCTGCGAGGGCACCGGCAAGGCGCACACGAAACGGCCGTCAAACGTGTCGTCCGATACGTCACTCCACCGCAACAGATCGCCTCAATACTGCAGACAAGGCTTCCTGGTCACAGTCATGGTTTCTCCGCTTCGACATCCTCGGACCTGGCTGTCGCCTTGGCCAGCCTTCCGAACTGCGACGCTTTGCAGGGCCTCGTGTTGACTACGCGCGATGGTGCGGTTCGGAACGAGGTAACCACCCATCGGCTAACGTCGAGTCTGACTGGCGTCGAGATACTCGACCAGGACGATGACCGCAGGTAAGCTTCATCTCTCTCGTGGGCAGTTTTTTTGGCTGAACTTGCGCACTAAGTCCCGAAGATCACCACAAAGATATTTACGCCATATATCGCTCCTTCCAGGACGGCACCCTGGCAGGCCCCGAGGCCATGTTCAAGGTCTCCACCTTCATCGTATCTAGCGCCTATCCCAAAATCGCCGAACGCCTGCTCATTATGCGCCAGCTGTGGGACAGATGGAAGCACCCCATGGACCTCCTCAAGTACGGCTGGATATACCTAGAGTCTCCGCTCCCATGGACGGTGAACGTGTATCACCTCGAAGCAGCTATCAAGCTCGAGACCTGTGGCGTCCCCCGCCCGGAGCGCAGCCCGGGTGGGTTCTTCCGCTACTCCGTCACCCAGGGGGATTTTCGGAAGTGGGTCGACGCGTTCGACTCGTCATACCTCAAGCTTGAGGAGGCGCTTCTCGACGAGTCCAAGACCGCATGCAAGGACCCGCCTTCGTCAGGCGATATAATTTCTGCAAGCGTGCAGATGACTGTTCTCAACGGTCTGCTCCAGTCCGGGTTCATGGAGCGGCTTTTCGAGGACTGGGGCTTCTCGCATTGGATCTCTAGAGAATGCGAGTCAAGAAAGTACCACCCCTGCGCCACTAGTGAGGTGTGCCACCACCAAGCCCCGCGTGCACCGGACCAGACAACGACGAGGACAACTATCGTTGGCGGCAGCCGTGCAGATAACAATGACGTCTCTGCGGAGTGCGAGATGAGCGTCGACTCCGAACGGAGCTCAACTGGTCAGCTCACGCACAGACATCTGCGGAGGCCATGCTTACGCTTACTCAACGTACAGGTGATGCGGCTGAATCTAGCCATTGCGATGACCCTCAGGAACCAGACTCTGACGATACATCGTCGACCCCTCAAAGTACCCTTGTGTCCGAAAAGTCAGTGACCGATCTCAGTACCTCTCTGGATGATGACTCCGCAACTGAAAGCCTCGTCATTGACGAGTTCTCGGGATCGAGTGGTGAATGACATCCCTTGCACTCCTGCTTGCGGAATAATGCTAACCTACAACACAGAGGCCGAGGAACTAGACACGCTGGCATTCTCTCTGACTTCTGCCAACGACAAACCCAAGTCTCCTGCAAACGACGAAGTTCCGAAGCTCAATGGCATGGATGCCACTGACGATCCTGCCGCTCCGATCAACAAAACATACCAGGCAACAGGTACGCTCATGAATGCCAAGTCGGTACTCTTCCCGAACACCTCGTACTCATCTGTTTCAAAGTCTCACCAGAAGACGTCCGCACGCCCGAGGAGTCCGCAGCCGCGCACCTCGGCCGGCACCTCAAAGCCCTCGTGTCCCCACTCTCCTCTAGCCGCTCGCTCGTCGTGCAGCTTCTCAACATGAAACGACCTGTCCTCCCGGAGATCCACCACATCTCGGTGCCCGGGTCCAACCCCGCGCTCTCATTTCCCGTTCCAGATGATGAGCGTGAGGCGTTCATCGACCGCGTCGTCGAGCTCATCCCGGAGTCCGACAGTAAGCGCGGATGGAGTCGCAAGCGTACGGCGCGCGATTGGCTATTCAGACGACTGCTTGACACGCCAGTGTCTGGCACGAGCGCGGCGGAGGTCGGATATACACCTGTGGATCCGAACAAGGATGGCGGGGGCGTTGACTCGATGCCTAGGGTGCACCCCGAGGCAGCGACGATGGGCCTTGCCTGCATGTTCTTCGCTCGCCCAGGCTCCGAAGTAGTCATCCGGCCCGACGACGAGCCCCCAGCCGCGGAGGAGCGCACCTCCACCTCAGAAGATCAAGACACCCGCCGAGCACTCGAACGAATATTCTCTGTCGGTCATCTCTTTCTTTCTCTCGCATGCACAAAGCGATGTAGACACCGCGAAACGAACTAACTAACCCACCCACTTACCACAGACACACGAACTCGCCATCGGCCTCCCCGACGCCCGCAAGTGCTGCTGGTGCTGCTGGCGCCTCCGCCAGTGGTTGAACAAGTGCGACCCCGGCGGCAGCACCAGCGACCACTGGAATGACCCGATCATGCCCCGCTCGTGGTCCTGGAAAGCGCGTTCAGAGGCAAGTCATGCCACGGAGGCCGCTCCTCGTCCGCTATGTCCGAACTTCCTCCTCTCTGGCAACAACGCGATCGTGCTGCCGTGGATCCCGCCCGCAGAGGGCATGGGCGTGCCTGTGGAGTTCCTGCGGGTGCTTCTCGACGAGCTTCTGGAGATGCTCCAGAGTGTGGCTAGAAGCCATGCTGACATGGAGCAGCCAGAAGAATGCATCATCGCTTGAAAGTCTCCGCTGCGGTCGACCCTTACTGAAAGTTGAGCCGGGGACCAACATCCAGTGCCAGCCGCCGCGCCGCCACCACACCTCGTTCGACGCCCAGGACGACGACACAAGCTACGGCCAACACGACCTGAGCGCTCTTGGTCGGGGAAGTGAACCAGCCCAAGACCGAGCTCGCTACACGTCGGTCTCAAGAGGGGCTCTTACAGTAGTATACGAGTCAGAGCGCGTAGATGTTTCCCCCTTCTTGTCGCCGCCCTTAATTACCATACCATAGAGATATCTAATCTCCGTACATACTCATACTTAGTCGCGACGTCGCCTTTCAAGAATATACGAGCAAACGAACGCGATCTTGAGCCGTCAAGTGGACCCCCTCCCTTCAAGTCTTCCGCTCATGGCCCGCGCGCACTCCGAATTGCTATGAGCCCCATGGTAGTGGTGGTTATGTTTTGAGATGTATCAGGGTGGAACGTTCCGAACAGCTGACGGCGGACGCATTGAAGATTGGGGTTTGCACCTATCAGGAGCGTAGTAGCTGGGCCACAGCCAGCACGCGCGCCATCCTCTTCCATGCATCCCCGGCATCGTAGCCACTCGAATTCTCGATGCTGAGGAACGGGAACAGTCCGTAGACGATGCCGGCACACACCTGGTCGTCGGCTATGTGTGCATGTTGGACGCAGAGCACCGCCAAGGGATGCTTTCTTGTCGGAAACATCCCGACGTCCCCAACGGTGGCCGCGGTCACGTCCAGTCGGGGCATATGCAGCTCTCGTAGCTTGGGACATCCGTCTGCCACCTTGACGAGCACCCCCGGAGTGACGCAGCCGGTGGACCGTGTGACGGAGAGGCGGAAGTAAACGAGGTGCGGCCATCCCGCAGCCAGGGGAGCGAAGAGCGCGTCGCTCACGGAAACCATCGGATTCGCGGCCCGCGGACGCTCTGTCGTGCGGATGTCCACTTTCTTGAGCGAACGGAGAGAGGCCAGGCGTGCGATGGCGAGGTCGAGGGAGTCTACATCCTTCGTCCGCACGGCGATCTCGATCTGTTCTAGCATCGAGAACCGTCGCGCGAGCTCGTCGCATACAGCGAGAAAGTCCTGAGGGCCCCACAGTGATACCACGTATCGCTCGCTCCGCTGGGCATTGTCGTTGAAGGCAACGTTGAGCAGCTTCGGGGAGGAGACCATTGCGAGGAGCTCGAGGATCTTCTCGGCAGAGGGATGGCTCATGACGTGAAGCTGTTCCAAGACCCGGAAACCGCGGAGGTCAGGCAAGGGGTCGCGGGGAAGGTCTGCTCCGACCACGAGTTTGGTCAAGGTCTTCAGGGAGGATAGCATGCGCAGCATGTCGAAATCTGCCGTGTAAAGCGTCTCAAGCAAACTCAGCTCGGAAAGTCTGCGGAGCATGCTGATCAGGGGCAAGTGGCGGGATAAGTGGTAGAGCGGGAGGGAGTTGGTGGTCAGATGCAGACCAGCGAGGTCTGGCGCAAGGGAGACAACGGTCTCCACCATTGAGCGGACATGTTCGCTGAAATCGCGAGGCTCGGTCACGCCCAACGAGAAGTCCAGAGCAAGTCTCTCCAAGCAAGGAGATATAAGCAAGGAAAGCTCAAGTACCATGCTCTCCGGTCGATCGAACCTCCAGTCGAGTTCCCGCATACGGGGTAGCAGGATCTGCCCTGCTGCCTGTTTGGAGATGCAGGCCCAGACAGATGGGGAAAAGCAATCGAGCTGCCGATGAAGCTTGCGGACCATGCTTGCCCGACGCAGGAAGCGCGCCCAGTCCTCAGGACTCACGCCTTCCTCAGACTCCAGTGACCACTGCTCCCAAGGTGCTATGTATCAGTCAGGTCCGCGACCACATGCACAAAGTATCTGCTCACCGCGTATGGCCCGCTAACTACTATAGCATTCAGCCTGAGAGGCGACAGCAGCCGCAGGAGCGGCACCACTGACGGCAGACTTGCCCACAGCATCTTCTCAAATGTCACATTGAAGATCTTGCATACTCTTGCGAGATAGGCCAGACATTGAGAGGTCTCTGCATCCGGATCGTCGTCCTGCGCAACGAAGTTACCGATCTCTTCGAGGATGTCCTGGCACATGAGAGCGTCGTGACACGCCCTGTAGCCCACGGGTCGGGGCGATCCGGACGCGTCCTGGAGTTCACTGAACTTCGTTCGTTCGCACTCAAAGCAGCGGACGCTTACCATGACTAATGAGCACTGAGTACCGAGTTCAGGATGGAGGAGGAGGAGGACCGTGTTCGACTCGGAAGCGCTGACGAATCCCGCTCAAAGAGAGTATACTAGTGCTTCCTCGACCTGACCGGAGACACCCGCCGGCGAAGCGAGTGCCTTTCTCACAGCAACACTTGGTCATAAGTAAGTACCCCGCAGCCATGAATAGTTGGGAGTCATTAGCTGAAGGTCCAATAAAGTGTAGCCACGCAGCACCCTATGCTTGCGCGGTATACAAACACAGGGCACCGAAATTCGATCGTCCAAGGGCGGCACGGCCGCACATTGTCCAAACTCACAACGAGCAAACTAGAGACAGACGCGAATACATTATTTTCGGACATGACAAGACATTGCCGGTGGGGGCTCATGCAGGCAGCTCGAACTTCTGTCCTTGCAGTACCCTGTCAGGCGTTCACCAAATAACGTCAGCACGCACGAACGATGATAGAGGGAAAGGGAGGGAGGGAGAGACGGAAGACGCACTTCGTGAAGTAGACGTAGAAGAAGTCGAGGTAGAGCGCAGTCTGCACGAGACCCGCGGTGACGGCGATGGGGTCGACCATGTCCTCCGTGAAGTATCTGCAACATACGGCGGTCAGTATCACCATGCTGAGAAGGACCCCAGGACCCCGGACATCGGGACACGTAGGCATGATGGACGCGTCGTCTTGGAAATATTCACATGCAGCATGCCGTGGGACACACCGTAAACAAGACTCATATGGTGACGTGTCCAGCGTCCACCAGCGCAGAAACGCGCCCGATGCGAAGTCCCGAGCAGTGGCAGATAGAGGGATGATGACGCACCTGTAGATCCAATTAGGAATATATAGCGCCCTGTACGCGCCGAGGGCAGCGAGGTAGTGCGTCGTGATCGTCTCCGCCTCGCCCGTCCGTTGGAGCATGAACAGCTGCGGGAGGATGGCGACGGCCTCCAGGAAGATAGAGAATGACCACAAGAGTTCCGGGATGCTGAACTTGTAGTGGAAGAGGAGCGCGAGGACGACGCACGGCCCAAGCAGGTACTCGACGCGGAACGTGTCTATCGATGGGTCGTGCGTTGGTCTGTAGCAAGGGTCGTAAGCACCAACGGATACGCCGAGGAGAGCGAGCGCCGCACACGTACCTGTACTTGTATTTCATGAGGTAGAGGATGTAGCAACTGCTCGCGATGAAGAACACCTTCATCGTGAAGTTGTACAGGGATACCCATTCGTAGAACAGGTCAAGGTAGCGCGTGATGAACACTGTCGCGTACAGCGCCTGGGTCTTGAACGAGATGCCTGGGAATAGACATCAGTACAAGAGCCACACACGAACCAATGCGCGAGACGGGCCGGGAGCAAGGAAGATGGCCGACAAGTGGCATGTAGTCAAAGCGACAGACAGATGGGCGATGGAGAATAGATGCGCGCATATACTCTGCGATATAGTGGACATTCAGCAGTCCGCTGGGTCCCTCTGGAACGCGTTCGGACCGTCGTCCTTCCGGTGAGAGCATAGCGCAAGAACAGGCTCACTGGACCTTCTGACAGCACTTTCCGGTTAGGCACAAAGTAAGCATATCGCGCCTCCCTTCGGCTTTCTGAAGCAGCTGCACGACTTCAAGGCGCGCTCCAGAGTCAGATTGGTCCAACCTCGCTTCAACATCCGAGCTCGGTCAAAGTGCACAGCATAGACCAGCATATAGTCTGCTTTCTCGAAGTCGGGCTGACGACGCTATGCCTGTGTGGCTCGATTGCGTGCCACTACTCTGTCGCAGTGAGCGAGGTACGCGCGCGCATCGCCCCCATTGGACTGTATGTAGTCCGAAGGGATCGATAGACGATCGTTCGCGCATGCCACAGAGGGCAAGTTCGCCGCGGAACGAATCTGCGTATACGCTCGCCGCGTTGCAGAAGAGCGGATCTGTACAGAGGTCTGCCTGCCATCGCGGGCACCGCAACTTCACGCCACAGCCTGTGACGCATCGCTCATCCACCCTCGGCGTTTCACTCGACCTTCACGTCGGCCAACGATAGCTGCGCGTCGGTGCGGCGGTTAAGGTACTACGTACACCGCACCAAGTTGGCGTGCAGCCCGCATACACGTATACGTGCCGCCTTCAGGCAGGCTGCAAACCAACCTGGAGGTATACATACTAATAGCCGAGTCCGCTCTGCTGGCGCGGAGAGATCGTGGTAGCGCGACATGATGAGCGCGAGCAGGCGGCACTTTGAGGGCGCACAAGCAGCCCGCGCGCACAACATGGGGCTATGGCGGCGGCCAACGCGAAAGCTGGCGGTTGGCGCGACAAAGGACGACGGGTCACAGATTGCGCGTGGAAACCAAGTCTGTGATCGTTCAAGGACCTGCAACGTTCATCCGCTCGTCCGGTATGACCTCCAGTGTTATCCTGCGACGTTGCGCAAATGGTTCGCGCGGTGACGCGTGCCGGTCGTGTGAGGGCAACGCAATCATCGATACGCTGCAAGTTAGATGAACCACAACGGACGTGCCACTACGACATGCCAGATCTGCACCACGCCCGCTCCGACCTTCCCCTCGGCCCTCCGCAGCAGTCGCGAGACTTGGCGGCGCGCACGAGAGGCAGGCCCGGGTAGACGTAGCACGACACGTCCAGCACAGGCTGAACGTACGGACGTGACGCATATGTTCCAAGCAGTTTTTGCACCTTGGCTGCGGTCAAAACGCCCTCCTGAACCCGCATCCCATGAACATTCTTCCGCAACGCGTTCTTCCCGCTCCCCCCTGCCTCAAAGCCGTGTCCTCCTTGCCCCAGTGTATTCCTCCAGCACAAAAGACTCATGAACACATTGACTCACCTCGACATGACCGGGTTGACTGGATCTTCTGCAGCAGGATAAATATGGACGCCAAGTGGGACAAGTCGCCTGGACACCCGGACGCAACTCAGCTCCGTGTGGCATACATTCGAGGCAGCTGGGACATACCAAAGAGCCGGAACAAGTTCATGGCAAGGAACGAAGGGGCGGGCTGGAGGGAGAAGACAGAGGCCTGGCGGAGGACGATGACGAGGAGCTCATCGCGACTGCGACGTGTAATGTCCTCGACCAGAGCGCTCGCTCCGGCACTTGCCGCAGATAACACTTATCAGGGGTTATCTGCCCAAAATGCCACACGCGGCTCTCATCCTGCCCCCATCTCTCGCTGTTCCATGATGGTCTGAGTTCACATGATTGTCCGAGGGTCAACGATATGCACTGACCGGATATTAGGCTGCATCGGCATCGCCGCGAACGGTGGGCTTCAGAGCGTGCCACGACGCACTGATGTGCCAGGATATTCTCGAGGAGATTGGGAGGCACCTTTTTACAGGTCAAACCTCACTGGGCTTCTGGCGGGGTGGTGGCGTTGCGAGAGTATGCAAGGCCTTCAATGTGGCGTTTGACAAGATGTTATGGGCCCACCTGCCGACGATACTCCCGCTCATATGGCTGCTTCCGTGGATCAAGGCAAGAAATCACCAGGGTCGTTTCTACGTGAGGAACCTACTACTGCTACCTAATGTGCCGTCTGACCAACCCTCACTGTGCGATGGCAGACCTTGGGGCGTGTGCCAACTCCAGACGAGTGGTCACGCTTTGTGCATCGGGCGAGCATGGTCCGCAAGCTCGACTTGTCTCCGTTTTATCTTATCTCTTTCTCCGTTTGGAACCTCCTCTCCCATCGCACTGCTGGGAAGCCGTTGCTGCCTGGCTTACGTGACTTGAACTGGGACGTCGATCAAACGGACCTTATGGCACACGAATCCGCCCTTGTCGCCTCTCCTTGCTTGGGGACACTGCGATTGGCATTCCGCAGGGAAGTCATCATAAGAAGTGGCGACGACCCTACCCTCGCGATACTTCAGGAAGTTGTTCGCCGTTCACCAGCAATCACTCGTCTGACTTTCGAATACCTCCCTCGCCGCCCCTCCTCCCGAAACTTGCGTCCAATCAGCATGCTTCACAGACTGTCCGAGCTCCGCTTCCCACGAGGGAACAACGAGGTCGAGTATGACTTACTCCGCATGCTCTCCGCCATGGAGGCAATATCCAGGCTCGTCATCGGAGTCGACCTCCGCGAGGATCCTTTTCCGGATTTCTGCGGTTTCCCGGCCTTGAGGCATCTGCACGTCATCAACGATCCGCCCGCAGAGAGCATCTTCAAGCTGTTTGCGATGATCTCTTCCAAGGGCTTGGTCGACGTCGCCTTGAATCACAACGGCTTCACAGATCGCCAACACAGCGTACCGTGGAGTCCCCGGGACCTGTCCGCTGTGTGTGATTCGCTCGCGCAGCGGTTCTCGATGCTAGAGCGGCTCGAGATCAACATGCCGACGAGAGACGTGCGGTCGCTCGACTTTGTGGTCTCACCCCTCGCCTCTCTCCGTTCGTTGAAGGAGATGCACATACAGTTGAAGGAGACTTCGTCGGAGGACGCGACGATATCCCTAAGTGACGCCCTCTTCGCCCCCTTCGCAGGCGAGTGGCCACAGCTCACTTCCTTCCGCCTCGTGCTCGAGAAGTCATCGGGCTGCGTGAGTCCGAGGGTGCTCATCTTGCTCGCGGACAGCTGTCCTCTCCTGGAGGAGCTGTGCATCCCCCGTCTGGACGTAACCCTCGCCACCGTCGGAGACGCCGACTCCTTCCCGACCAGAGGCCATCCTCTGCGGGTCCTGTGCGTCAGGGAGGCCGTCGTGGAGGACCACGAGATGTGCACCCGCATCGTCGATGGACTGTTTCCGGAGATCGACGCCGTTGCTTCCAGTGCTCCGGATCCGGGTACCCAAGGCCGGCGGACTCGGGTCGGGGAAGACTGGTGGCGGCTGGTCCGCTGCGCTTTGAGGACACGCCAGGATAGCAGAAAAGGAGTTGTCCGTCAGGTGGGTGACACCAGTAGTCTTTGAATGATTCGTTCCCGCCAACTCAAACCACTACTACTGCAGGTCATCCATCACTTCGACGATGAGATATACTACGACGACTCCCACTTTGACGTCAGTGTTCCGCCGCCGTTAATGAGGTATCATTGTTAAGTACTCGAAGGGATGAGACGAACCCGCGGAAAAAAACCTTCACTTCCGCTCAATGCTGATCATCTACCCACAGGCAGTTATAGCCGGAGTACGCGTATGCTAGACAGTGCTGAGCGCTGCGGGGCTTACGCCATGTTTCTATCAATACGATGTGGGTGTGCATGCTCAACGTTGAACGGAGTACACTCTATTGAGACGCCTGGTACGCGTCTTCGAACTTCTCCTTCACGCCGTTAGGTTCAACCGAAAGTGTTTACACACCACGCGTCGTCCGATGTCGATGTCGTGAACTCTGGTACGTAAATCTGTCCTAGGACGTGCAGCGCTATTTGCCCGGTCGTGACCGTCCGCTAAAACACAAAAAAGGCGGGGATGGATTGCGATACAGCTACAACATACTAGTACACGTCAAATTGGGGAGAAAGAATAAGTTACGAGCCCTGCGGCGTCGTTGCCAGAGAATGAAGAAGAGGTCCTCCGGGACCAGCCTTCTGCGGCCTGCCCACTGACAGGCGACGAACGCTGTGATACAAGTAGTGAGCACACATGCGGGGGAAGAAGATTGCGTGTTCTACTCACTGAGACGACATAAACCCCGCCGAGGTAGTATGTTGTCTGGAGACGTACTTACCTGTGTGTCAACAGTTGCACGCTGCGGCGACCCACTGGACCATTCGCTGGACAACAGCAAGAGGTATTTCGCCTACAATGTACGCAGCAACATACCACGCATGACTCCCCAACAACCAGTTGTGAGCGGCGAGAGGCGCCCAATGCATCCTGTGGCGGCGTGTTTGCCGTATGAGATCCATGTCAGCAGCCGTCGGGACGTCTATGCCTGCTGCTGCAACCTCATCCGACAGGCCCCCGTCTTTCAGGTGGCTAGCCAGGAGGCGTCGTATGATACCGCGCTTGATTACCCTGTAGAACGTGAGTGTCGCGGCCATACAGCGTAGCTGGCGTACTCACTCAATGACCTCCTCGACTTCCTGCTCGAGCTCATCTGGGCTCGGGATGGAATCAGCCCTCAGATGCTCCTCTATGTCCATCCAAGCATCGACGAGCGGGATCAAGCCAGTTGTCGGGTCTGGTGTACGTCCGAGGACGTCGTCCAGATCGCTGCCCAATGAGGACGTCGACGAAGCGGGAGCCCTGCTATCTGAGGCGCTCTTCGAGCGCGAGCTCAGTGCATCATCCCGTCGTGGCGGTGAAGATGTCATGACACCCTCCTCCTTCGCATACCGGAGATAGGCGGTTGAAAGGAGCTTGTTCAAGAGGTCCCCCGTTGTCGGCTTCTCGTGCGTATCCGTCGCCACGCTCGCCGGTGAGTCTGGGCGCGACTCGGGTGGGGAACAAGCCTGTGCTTTCTGCTCCTGTTCAAGGAAGAAGGCACCGATGCGCTCGTAATCCTCTGAAAATCTATCGGTGAGAGCGACCTGTTCCTCCCCGCTGAGCTGGCACAGCCCGTCGTAGAGTTCGAAGCATTCTCGCCTGGTGCGAATGCGCACAGCGGCGTGATTATTGATCCAGTGGAAGCAGTTCGGGAAAGGAAAAGGCGGGGTCGTATGTATGGGCTCGCGCCCTGCGGGATGGGAGGTATTCGGCGCGATGGGTACCACCATGTCTGCGGTAATGCCTGCTTCGGGGTCAGGTTTGCGTAGCGTCGTACTGATGACCTCGATGTTGTACCGACACCAGCGCATTCTGGGAAGTGGTAGCTCTGCAGGCTGTAGATAATAAAAGGTAGTCAGCTCGAACTGAAAAATGGAGGTTGACGTCGACTCACCCACACCAGATACGCCAGATATGTCTTCGTTTCGAGTCTCCTCGCCTCCGCCAGTGTGGCCTCGTCTTCTAAGCCAAGATCTTCCACCATCGCGACAGGGTTGAGACGGATAGCAGCATAGTGGGATGGAGAAGGGATAATCAGCTTCCTGACCATGGTGTAATACGGAGCGTTTCGTTCGCGGCCTCGATGGTCTTCACTAGTACGCAGATTGTCGGAAGGCAGCACAGATCTTAACGAAGGGAGGAGGACACAGTGGACGCCAGGCAGGCGGACGTGGGCGATGCGAGGTAAGTACAGCGGAGAGGAATATATATAGCTGCAGGAGAGACGAGGCGAGGCGTGGAAACTGTGGCGAGACTCCACTCACCGAGACCTGTTGTCACTTGTTTGGTGCGATGGGTGGTTAACGCCCGACGTGTCGCCCGCGCTAGAACTTGGAAGAGGCGAAGATGAATTGCGGTACAAGTACAACATAAGTACTGCGAGATGCGGTGAAAGAATAGATCTCGACCCCTACGGGTGAGTCCGTTTGTTGAGAAAGATGAAGAGGGAGATGTAGAGTCCTCGGGACCAGCCCTCTCCGGACAGGAAGGCGCTGTGATGCAGGTGTGAGTACACATGCGAGTGTAAGACTGATGCCAGTTCTACTCACCGACGCGACGTAAGCCACCCGGTGGAACACAAATGAAACGACGCTTGAAACGATGTGCGTGAGTTAGCGTGTTCAAGTTCACTACGCTGATGGTGTCATGCAATAGCCGATACTCACCTCACGGGTGCCACAAAGAGTGGGACAAGTCATACACGATGACGAGCGGCGGCGACCATGGCCAGGTGCTGTAATCGATGTACAAATATCAAGGGCCCTGCCCACATGTTCCGGGTCAATGGCAGCAGCACCGCGCTGCCGACAATCTTCCAGACCTGCCTCATCTTGTATAGTGCGAAAGGCACTATCTGCTTGGAACCGATCATTCTGATGTGGTGGCCGATATGGAGAAGGACACTCTGCATCCGGGCTCGCGCTTGCCTCTCGGACAGAAGCCGCCGCGCAATACCACGTTTGATGATCCTGTGATACAAAGACTCGGATGAGTAAGGAAATATGGCGTTAGGGAAAGCGACTCACTCGACGACCTGTTCGACTTCTGTTTCCAGTTCGTCCGGGCTCGGGATGGTCTCCGCGGTGAGGTGCTTGTCAATGTCAAGCCAGCAGTCGACGAGCGGAATCAAACCGTTCGCCGGGTCTGTGGCCTGTCCGAAGAGGTTGACGAAGTCCGAATCCAGCGGGTTTGCAGAACAGGCGCCCTTCGCCGCCGATGCGCTTGCTCGGTCACTGTCAGAAACGCTGTCCGAGCGGCGCGACAGAAGTCTCGCTAGGGGAGAAGAGCTCATCACAGCCTCTTCCTCGGCGTAACGGCGGTAGGCTTCGGACAACTCCTGTGTAGAGCAACCTCCAATGATGGGGTCTGAGACGTCCTGAACGTCGGCTTCTTCTGAGCACTGCACGAGGGATTGCGTGAGCGGTACATTCGTGAAGATGACCCTGCACATACCTGGCACGACCTTGGTTGAAGGTTGCGAACGAAGTCACCAATCCTGTCGTAGTCTCCCTCAAACTTCCGAATCAGCGCACTACGCTCCTTCACGCTCAACCTGATGGCGCCATCGTGCTCAAACCCGCCGCATGGCGGCACACGGATGCGTACCACCACATCGTTGTCAATCCAGTGGTAGCAGTTCGGAAACGGGAAGGACGACGATGGATGCACGGGCTCATGACCTCTGGCGTGATCGGTATTTGGGGCGATCGGAACGACCATGTCAGCGGTGATGCCGCTCTCCGGAACTGCATTGCGGAGGGAGGTACCGATGGGTTCAATGGTATATCTACACCAACGCATGCCCGGCATTGGCAGTTCTCCGGGCTATGAGCAGGAGTCAGCTCCATCATAGGTCGCAAAGCACAATGCGACGACATACGTACCATCGTTAGGAGCACCAAGTATGTCTTGTTCGTCAATCCTTGGGCTTCTGCAAACGTTTGCGAGTCGTCAAGACCAAGGTCTTGAACCATCACCGTAGGGTTGATACGAATGGCAGCATAATACAGCCTAGAGGGGACGATCCGGACGACCATATTGGAGGGGGTTGGATTGGAAGTGGCGGCTCAAAGATCGTATTGTCAAGGTGAGGGATACGTTGCGTTACAGGCGTGAGGATCCTGGCAGACCGAGAGGACTACTGAGAGGAGGGGCGGGAGGACTACTGAGAGGAGGGGCGGGAGGGTTGTGGGAGGCGGTGGGATGTTCGAGGGTGAGGCTCGCGGGCTATGCTGTTTACAATTGTTAGTCGATGTGGGTGGCAGACGCTCACCGTGTAACCTCTCTCGATATGCATCGCCGCCGACCACTTGGGCGCTGTTGTAGTGCCAGCAACTTCCGATTTTTCCCAGCGATTCATGAGCACTGTGAAGTAGAGCCCAGTCGCCGATATAAAAGCCACTCGTCCTTTGACCGATACGCCGCCATTGATCAAGCCTGCCCATGGTGCCCTCTTGGAAGTCTCTGCCAGGTGTCCCTTCCTCTGCGCCGACTCAGGACGTCGCTTGCAGTTCTTGCAGCAATCCTGCGTCGCGTTGGTATCGACATAAACCTTTCGCCAGCCACTTCCTTGTGGGGGAAGTCGTCTCGCTCCGGGAATCCGTGCACACGCCAATCGACGCAATTTTCAAGACGGCGAAGCTCGCGTTGCACCCCGTAGAAGGACTCAAGGCCGGAGGCTATCGACCTGCCATCGTCGTCGATAAGCCCAGACTCATTCATCCGATCGGAACACAAGAGTTGCCAGCGATCACTGCTTATCTGCTGACGTCGTACCGGGACATCCACTCATCCAAGCTGCTCCCGGCGATCCTGAAGGACCACTTCGCCATACCCATATCCCCTCACTGCGAGATAGAGTCCTGTACATACCACCTACACACATCACCAGAGTGGCAGAAGCCCAACCGATGGCTCATCGCCTACCCTGTGACGTCCGGCGGCACTGTGTGTGGTCCATGGTCATGGGAGAATGCGAGAGGAGTGGCCCAGGAGGACCTCTCATTCAAAATAGGCGTCAATGACATGGACGAGCTGCAGTCCGTCTGCGACGAGCGGATGAATATCTGGACGGAATGTTGCGCGAAGAAGGGGTACTTGGAGAAATGCGCGGAAACGTATCGAGTGAGCCTCGTTAGAACGCAAACCCTTTCGGCATCCTGCAACTGACTGTCATCACGATAGATCTTCATGAACAGTGCGGCATGGGAGTCCAGGATCCGACAATTCTTGGTGAGTCGATCCAATTTTGCCAGACCGCATCAGTACAGTATCCGATGCTTCAATAGCCTGACAGGATACACGAGATCGCGGGGATCTATGACGCGCCGCAAGAGTCGCAATGTGAGCAAGATTCTCCCGCAACATCCGGAGGGATCAGCTTTCCTGGGCTAGAACCACTACTGCACGTAGTGAACACGATCATGGCATTCGTACGTTGCATTCGACGTCAATGTGATCGTACGACCTCAGCACCTTGATGACAGGGCACAATCGCGGTAACTCAAGCCACACCGGATACAGGAGGGCAACACGGGAGGGACTAGGTTGCGATATCATACGACTTTGCAGAAGTCGGAACTCTTATGGTGAGTCGAACGCGGACGTGGCCAAATCATGGCACCAATTGCGACTCGAGGGGCATACAGGTAGACGACCACTTACCACCCAGTGATTCCCATGAGCTCATGAGGTGAGTTTGTCGAGTCCGGAATCGCGTGAACCGAGATGAAGCTCATTTCACGTGGGCAGCGGGCAGACCCAGCAGTTGGAGGGCAGTCGGGCATTGACAATGTAGCGAGCCAACGGAGAAAGGCTGGGCAGAGAGAGTGACAATACAACCAAGGCAAAATGACGTGTCGATGTGGAGGAATTCACATACCTGGCCAGGTTACAAGCCAGTCCACAGCTTCGGTGGCGCATCTGTAATGCCGTTTCGTCGGTATAAACTTGGATTTCTTACTCACCTTGAACACTGTGCAAACGGCTGCACAAAAGAACTTGAGACAGCCACACAGAGCGATCTTGGGCATGCCATGATGAATCCGCCGATGCTAGGTAACTTCGTCGGCCTGAAAGATGTCGCGACGAACTGGTTGAAGGCTGGGGTCAAAGCTACAGTACAAGGCATTGATTACTAATTGTGATCCGGTATTTGCCGCTATT
This sequence comes from Polyporus arcularius HHB13444, assembly GCA_004369055.1. Lineage (NCBI taxonomy): Eukaryota > Fungi > Basidiomycota > Agaricomycetes > Polyporales > Polyporaceae > Polyporus > Polyporus arcularius. Next base: position 5,809 of record ML211007.1, on the reverse strand, counting down.
TGCCGGCGTAAGCAGTCTTCCTAATAGGCGCCCTAATGCAAACTTGACTTCGTTGATATCGCGCATTCAGGCTCTTGAGACATGCGCGGCTTGACATTGTGGAAGTTATCAGATGTCACTTTTACTGAAGCAGGCGATCAGTGCGGGTCGAGGATCATGACTACCGTCCCGACTCCCGACTCCCGAGCACCGCAGGCTCGTGCTGCAGATGTCGAAAGGCAACCTCAAGACAATGAACCCGTGGCCGCTCGTCGTGGACCTCGTCAAGCAGGACATCGACAAGTCAGTATCTTCCTGCACTTGTTTGCTGCGGTTACAGTTGATTAGTGTACTCCACGTCCTCCTAGGCACAGCGTGGCGGAGCTGCCAAGGGTTCGGCTTCTCCAGGCTGTTCAAGGATGCCTATTCAGTCCTGTCACTCTCGCCGCTACTCTCGTCGTAACGTACAAATACAACGCGATTTATTGTACGAGTACACTGATACATATATATGATAATAATATCAACGTGGCACGCATGGACCGCGGGCCTGACATGTGTCGCCAGCTGTCCTCGTAGATTAGCCCAGACGTCCAGGCTGCATACGCAGCGGGCGGAAACAGGACAATGGTCGCCGCAATGAACTGAAGCTGAAGGGACGCAAGCAAATGCTCCCGGCGAGGCATCTCATAGAGTAATCAGCCTCTCAGACGCAGAAAAGAACGCCGGTATACCACGCGGCGTTTGAGTGGCTCAGCATTTGCATGCTTTGGCCACTGCTTGTACGAACCAGTGGAACAGCGGAGCGGCCCCACGGCCGACGTGCCACCGCACCAGGGGCATAAAGTACCCGGTTATGGACCACAGCAATCCAACCTGCGCCGACCAGAGGACTGGATGCCAAAGAGCGACGTGTTGGGTGGCGGGAACGGAGACACTTTGCGACGACTCTGAGTCGCATTCGACAGAATGCAGAGGGACTATCTTGCTGAACCGAGAGATGTCCCGTGGGGATGCCTCGACTATGTCGATTGATGCTCCCGCCTTCTCTGCAAGAAGTCGCCTTGCAACACCACGCTTGATGATTCTACGATCAATCAATGCAAGTGAGTATCTTTGGCAGTAGACATTCACGTGGCGGCCACTCACTGTATCATCTCCTCGACTTCGTTCTCTAGCTCATCCGGGCTCGGTATGCTATCAGCGGACAAATGCTGGTCGATGTCCATCCAAGCGTCAACCAGCGGTATCAATCCGGTGGTCGGATCTGGAGCGCGTCCAAAGAGGTCAACGAAGTCATCATCCGAAGCCGAGGTAGGAGATGCTGGGGCACCATCGATGCTGCTGCCCCGGCCCAAATCGCTGTCGAATTCCCAGCCTGCGCTACTGTCCGACATGGGATTACTAGACGTCAACATGCCCTCCTCGCGCGCGTAACGCAGATATGCAGCTGAGAGGTGTTCGTCCGAGACGCCCTGTGTGAACTGCTGGGCTCCCCCAACCTGAGAGGCTGCGGTAGTCTGGGTCTTCAAGTTCTGTGGGTTGTCGAGACTGCAGTGATGTAGCTGCGCTTCCTGCTCAGCGTAGAAATTGCCGATGCGCTCGTAGTCTTCCTCGAACCTCCTCATAAGTGCAACGTGTTCTTCGGCGCTCAGCGAGACCGCCCGGTCGTGCACGAAGCCATCCTCCCGCACGCGGATGCGAACGGTGACATTGCTTTCGATCCAATGGAAGCAGTTCGCGAAAGGGAATGATGGGGATGGATGGACTGGGATGCGTCCACGGGGATGAGAGTCGTTTGGGGCGATGGGAATCACCATGTCAGAGGTGATGCCTTGCTCTTGAATGGGCGTACGCAGTGTGGCGCCGATGGGCTCGACACTGTATCGGCACCAACGCATCCCGGGCAAAGGAAGGTCCTCGGGCTTTCAGGCATCGTACAGTTAGCACCATTGAACGGGAGGCAAGAGCGACATGGTCCACTCACCCAGAGTAGGAATGCCAGATATGTCTTCGGCTTGAACTTTTCAGCCTCCGCTAATGTGATGGCATCGTCGAGGCGAAGGTCCCCCAGCATCGCCGTAGGATTCAGACGGATCAAGGCATAGTGGCAAGGCAAGGGAACCAATAGATCGTCCGTCATGTCAGATACGGGGGTACTCCGGAAGGACAACGTTGTTGAAGCTTCGACCAATGCAGCGCGGGGCACAGGCTGGGATGGACACAAGTCGCGGGAGACGATGCAACGAATAGCGAGGACGAAGAGGTACCAAGAGTAGCGGGGTGATGATGGGGAAAGTAGAAGCCAGGGCGGAGAAGGCACCACGCGCTGGAAATCACTGTTGATACTTGTTATGCAAGGTGGGTGGTTAACGCCCGACGTGGATAGTCGCGCTCTACGCACCGCCAACGACCATGGACCACTTGAGTACTTGCTACAACGAGTCCACAAGCGCATAACAATACTGATTGTTCTGGGATGCATTGCGTTACAACTACAAGACACTGTGCATGCGGAGACATCAGCGGGAATTGGTTCGCCGGCCGTCGGCCGAGAAGGAGAAGATAAGCTTTGACCCGCCCTCCACGGTGACCACTCGGGATAGACCGAGGCCGCTGAATATACAAGTCATCAGCTTGCATCAGCACGTTCAAACAATGAGAACTGAATAGAAGTGGGCTCACCTTCGTACGAGATTCATTCTGGAAATCATGGTGGTATGGGCCATCGCATTTAACCCATCATATGCGGCGCGATGCGCCTTTCTCATACCCCCACATCTCCTTCTATGGGAGCGGTCAACTCGCCTACTTTGCCCGTTGCCATGAAGTACAAGATACTGAACACGAGCAAGTAACAACTGTGCACAAGAATTGATAAGTCGCGCCCACGCATACATGAATTGGAGCACACACCAGACGACGATTGCCATCACAAGTCGTCCAACGATCAAACTAACAAACTCAATGAGTACGTCTTCGGGGCGTACCGCCGCCAACATGGCAACCTGGACTCTAACTTTCAACTTTCCTTTGAATCGATTCTCACCGGTCACGGCTAGACCTGTCAGAGCATCAGAGTGAATCCCTGACAGTTTCCTTCTGAACCGTCCTGCTGGGCGAGGTTCAATGTTTGGGCATGTCAAGGGAGTGGTGCCAAAACAGCGACATACCGGAAGCATAATGATCTCCCCGCGACTGATCAGCACCCTCGTCACTTGTGTCCTTCGCCGAGTCCGAGTCCGAACGACCCGCGTCATCGGACGGGGTAGACGCGAGGGTCATCCTGTGATTCGAAGTGCCCCGAACTCCTCGTCTTGAAGCCATGGGCGATACAGAGGGGTCGGACGCGGAACCGTTCTGGGTATCATACGCGGCGTCAAGAGCATCTCTCCGCGCCTCCTCGGAGAGCAGTTGCCTCGCAATACCACGTTTGATGATTCTGTGTATATGTCAGTCCGAAACTATAACAACGCTCGAATGAAGCTCACCGGACGATGAGCTGCACCTCCTTCTCAAATTCACGAGGATCGGCGATGGTATCAGCCGTCAAATGGTTCTCGATATCGAGCCAAGCATCAACGAGCGGTATCATTGGGGTGATAGGATCGGGGGCTCGTCCGAAGACCTCGACGATCTCGCCGGCCTTGAGATTGGACGGTGAAGGAGCCGCCGTAGCTCCGCGACCTTGAGTGTCGCTCCCAAGAGTGCCTCTGCGTCTCTTCGAGCTCCCAGCAGTGCCTCTGGGCCTCTTTGAGGGCGTTGATGTCATGACACCTTTCTCTTTCACGATACGAAGGTAGGCGTCAGATAAGACTCCGACAGGTATTCCCGCCGTGCTCGGGACTGATTGGGGGTCTGGAAATCCCGACTGAGAGTGAATGGTAGTGCCGAAGGCGTCGAGAGGAGTAGACGCCCGTGTGGCGTGAACGGAGGGTGAAGGAGCCGGGGGTGACTTCTCCTGCCGGTCCAGGAAGGATGCAATCCGCTCACGGTCAGGCGCGAACTTCTCGTTCATCAAGTTGCGTTCTTCCCTGGTCAACGAGAAGGCCCCGTCATGTTCGAAGCCACCGTGAGGAACTCGTATGCGCACAACAACACTGTTTTCCAGCCAGTGATAGCAGTTCGGAAAAGGAAACGGTTTGTTGGGGGTGACCGGCTGGATACCTCTGGCCTCTGCAGTGTTTGGGGCTATCGGGAGGACCATGTCCGCAGTGATCCCCTGTTCGGGCACCTCCGTCCGCAGCGTAGTCCCGATGGGCTCTACTTGATACCGGCACCAGCGCATCCTCGAGACAGGAAGTTCCCCAGGCTGAGGAATATTGAATACATCAGTGCTGCTCTCGACGAAGTTCAGTTATACGGGGTAGCTCACCCAGACCAGATGCACTAGGTAGGTCTTCGTGCGTATCGCACGTGCCTCAGCCATGGTCGCCGAATCATCGAGACCCAGGTCCTCCAGCATGGCTGTGGGGTTCATTTGTATGGCGAGATAGTGAAGAGGTGAGGGAATGAGTCGTCGGACCATGATGTTCTACGGTGGATGTGAGAGGCGACGATATCGATAGGCTGCAGAAGTTCAGAGGGTAAAGGAGTAGCTGCGATGGGCTGGTAGGCAGGATCTGATGAGCAACACGCCACAGACGAGGGGTTCGTTGCGATAAGGGAGGTGAAGTTGAGGGAGCGTTTTGAGTTGGCTGGACCCCATGAACGGTGTTTACATGTGTGAGTCCATGTGTACGCCCGACGCCGGCCGTGAGAGGCGGCGTCCTGGCATCGCCCCATCAATGCCCCATGCACATAAATGAGAAGGTTCCTCCACGGCGAGTATAGAATCATGCTGGTGTGCTACGAGTCACTAACGCAAGATAAAGAGATGAAGCAGCCCTCTCAGGGACCCGGACTTCATCCCGCCATCTCCGCTTGATGACTTCTATCGCGATTGCTTTGTGCGGAGAAGACTGACATTATTGCCCTCGTTTTGCTCACACAAGAATACGGCGCAGCGAGACAGTCCTTCAGCTCCAGAACGAGTTGGGTTGACTTACCTCGAAATAGTGCATGGTTGGGTCGGACATGATAACGGACATGGGTTGCATTGCATGTCGGGACCTCTCTGTCGTGTTGTCGTATATGCCCATCTTCAGTTTATGCGTCGTCGGCAACTGGTCATCGAGTATTCGCTACGAGCAAGCAATCCGGGGCGTAAGCCAGCTAGCACTTAGAGGTCGCGAAACGTCGGACATAGATTCTGTAAACGCCAGACGAAGATGCGGTCGGACGCGTTGCTACGAGACACAACTTGCAGACTCACCTAGTTGTACCGGTACATGATGCACTGTCGCACTCCTGCTGCAAAATCAGCAGTCGCGATGCGCTGGCCGCTGGCTGAAAGGGCTGTCAATCCGGCGCCCCAGAGAATGCCGGAAGGAACACCAGTTCGTAGGTGAATCGATGCGTGGTGTGGGTAGAGCTCACCTGGTGTCGAATAGGGCTCAAAGCTGAATGGCGTTCGCATCAACAGGCGTTAGATGAATCGCAAGCCTGAGGCTTGTAGAGCTCTGCTAAGGCTGAAGCGCTTGTAATCGCTATCTGTCTCCTGACGACTCAAAACCGGAGGACTGGAGTATGATGGCTAAAGACAGTTCGTACGACTGTTCGAGACTCAAGAGGTTAGGATGTGATCAGCATTTCGAGGAAGCGTAAGAGTATGAAGAGTCACGACAGCCTGAGTTAGGCCCCGTTCGGTAGCTCGGCTAGGGTTTGGTTAGGCTAGGAAAAGTCGGTTTCGCCCGCCAAAATCGACCCAGGCGCCCAGACTCCACCCCCA